>JPJZ01001174.1:0-26783 GCA_000750815.1 Pseudogymnoascus sp. VKM F-4516 (FW-969) | reverse complement strand
TTGGGTGGCAGATTGGTAATTTTCGATATTTTGGGTGGCAGATTAGTAATTAACCGTACTTTATTTCTACCTTTACTAATATATTTCCTAAATTAAGGTCTTAAGTAAGTTCATCTCAAATAATTAGTAATGTTCATTAAGGGGGGTAGGTTTCAAATACAGTTTTTTTTAGGGACATGGTTGATCTTAACACTAGTAGTAAATGATCCTTTAAGAGCTCCACAGATAAACACATTCTTTTCAGTATAGCAAGGTTTTTTTTTTAAGAACAGAGAACTATTCTAGACGTCCACTATGATTCGAGACGTATTTCGGCCAGGTTGCCACTGCCCTCATAGCAATCTCTCTATATACTTCTTGCTAGACGCTCGCATCGCAAATCATTAGCAATGCGAACGAAGAAGGCAGATTTCAAAGACGAAGCTTTTTAGAAACGTGGTCGATCCCAGCATCGTCGGCAAACGAACCCTCAAGAGCTTCACGGATAAACACATCTGCTTCATCTTCCTTGTCATACTGCGCTACGCTAGCGCTGATAGTCGACATCTTCTCCAGAACCCCAGATCCGCCTTCATTACTGAAGTTGTCATAACCACGAGAATTCTTGAAACCCGGGCCGCTGCGACTACCGATTGGGTTGGAGCCGAAAAACGAATCATTGATCTCAGCCGCTCGATGTTTGCCTATCCTCAGTTCATTCAGCGGGGCACACCTTTCTATCCCAGGACAATTTTCTGGCCATGTCCATCCAAGCCCACTGCTGTTTTGCTTCGACATTGCCCATCGCCTAAGCTCCTGAATCCCTCGTAGGCCAATGGTGAGATCCGATGAGTAAATGATTAGCTCCATCGCTTCTCGTTCATAGCAACGGCCAAGAATTCTATCAGGTGGGATTATGCAATTCTTTTCCGGGCTTCCGCTGTCATACCATGTGTACCCCCGCATGGATGGTGGGAGGCCTTGCGATTTCAGGTCCTCGTACGTAGAGCTTGAGCGAACGACAGGCTTTGAATTCGGTGATGGTCGAGTCAATGTCAGGCACCTGCCCTCGAAGAAGATGCTTCCAGTCGGCGATTCTGCCTCAAGGTGTTCTAACACGTAGGATATCTCCCCAACGACCAGGACCTGGTCAATGATTCCTTGGTTATCCAGGGGCAACAGGCGCACCGCATCCCCTTCAAGTATTTTTTCTGCACCTAGCCAGATCCCCCGGCACCTGAATTTAGCGTGGAGGGATTCAGACGCTACCTCCGGAGAGTCCGTGCTTGGGAATATCCTTGCGAACGAGCAAGGCTCGAACGGAAATAGTTTGGACATTATGTGAGCGGTTGGCATGATGTTACTTTCCCACAAGGTTTGGTCCTGGCCGTGTTGCAACTCTCGCAACATTGACAATGGCCTAATGTGCCTGAGTTCCACATTTAGCTTTGTTGGTGTCGATTCGGAAAGTGAGTCCGATGGAAGGACTTCAACGCAGATAGACGGGGAAGGCCCCTTCGTTCTTTTCGACGCTGAAAATGCAAGATCTTCGATGTGTGTTTGGCCCGGCTTTGGAGAAGAAACAACCCGGCCTGCTTCCCATTTTGGCCACCCACCAAACTTCCCAGTCTTTTCATCAAAAAGCTTCAGATACTGGGTTTTCTCGTCCAGACGAACAACGGACTCGTCGTTGTAGAAAAGCACAATTTCGTTCTCTCTCGGCTGGAACGAATGGCAATCGTGAAGAATCGATTCATATCGCTCATATGGGTTGAAGAGACGATAGTTCCAGCCCGTTGATTCATTGAAGTCGAAATCCAACGCCAAATGCTGAGATTTCATATTATTGCTTCGATATAAGAGATCGATGTATTTTTGCGCGGGGTTGATATTCAAGATATCTGCTTGCAGCCCCTGGGTTCTGCGTCCGGACAGTCTCTGTCCATCTGCCCTCTGAGACGTGTTGGACTTGTTTGATCTGCAGTTGACACATTCACACTTCGTCTCCCCTCCACTCATCAAGTGCTTAAAGTGGACAAAGAATTTAATTGGAGAGTCAAACTTCCCCTTTGGGTGTCCAAAGAGGTACCTGTCAATCTAGAGATTCATTAGCCTCCTATTAACTTGGTGTTTGAGGTACCAGCTCACATGGTGGCCGTTTTTCCGCGCTTTTGTGTATATGCGATAGCCTTTGGGCAAGGCTGAGAATATATACGTTGTATCTGTTTTTTATGTTATTCTATGCAACAAAGAAAATACAAATGCCACTATTATTTGCACTCAAAGGCGGAGTAGACAAAGAGCAGAATCAATAAGCTGCACGAGGAAATAGTGCACGAGATTGCCCGAGGCTTGTGCTACGCAACTGAAAGAGAGTTTGTGTGTGTTTGAACGAAAGATAGGACGGTACTTGAAACTCATTGGCTCTATGATAATAGAGAAGGCAATAGACTTGTGGAAACATATCTTACTGCACCTGTTGATGAAGGTGATATGATATGAGAGTGTGCTGCAGATCACAAAAACAACAGACGTACCTTGTTGAGACAGCCCAGTACTATCCATCCACTGGGATGCCAGTGATCTATGATAGTAATCATCATTGGGTTTGAAATCATAGCTTGAGTCTTCGGGCCAGTATTCACTCCCGCCATCTGAAAACCCACTGTCCAAATCAATGACAGAGGTTTGCTTCTGGCGAGGCGCCATGTCTACGAACTGAAGGAGTTTGCTTCGTAAAACCAAATGAGAAGGATCACGTGAAGGTCGAACTCCCCATTGACAGACGCGCCCGTGTTGTGATCAAATCACAGAGGATCAGTGGAGATGTGAGCATGTGAACTTGAGTTACAAGGTAAGAGTTATAAGGTTATAAGGTCAATAAACATTGCGATATCCACTATCTCGCTTCGCCGTAGCGCTTAATTGCCGCTAATGACTGCCACTTATTGCGTTTAACAAGCACTTGGGATTCCCAGGAGATAGCTTTCAAGGACCCTGGTAACAAGTAGCAGTTTACTCATGTCTTAGAATAGCCTCACATGAATGCATGGTGGCCTCATGCACTACACCCCATGCAAATTCTCTTGGCTCATTGCAGCCGCTATACATGAGTTTCACAGATAAAAACCATAGAGATAAGAATCAGACTGCCTTTAATAATAATTGACAAAAAGCAAGTCAATTGACTTCTATTTTACAGATTGCACCATGGACCTAGTGTGCGGCACATGTTACAATGTCCTATTCTGCAAGAACGTCCCTTGTAGAACAGCTTTTTCTCGAACTTCCGTATAAATTATATCTAGAAATCCAGTACAGTCCGCGCCGCCAAAGCCGAAAATGCCGCATGTCTTAGAATCCCGAGCACAAAAGCAAATAATAGTAGAAACTCCCCGATGTGGGCACGTCGAATCAGCTGGAGAATCGGCGGGTGATTTTGGCGATGACTGTAAATGTGTTAGCGAATGGCTTCCGGTGTCATTGAGAGGTGTATCATACCGTGTAAAGCAACAACGCTGAAGATAAATACAATAGACAGAACAAGCACAACGACAGGGTCGACCTTGAGTCCGGGGGACTCATCAGTGTACAGCTCTAGCCATATTGTCAGCAAAAGTTGAAGCGCTACCAAGGCAATAAAACCTACTCAACATTGTGCTGCTGCTTCCGCCAGCGCCAGCCGCCCTGGTGCTGCTTGGTCGGACATTCGCAACCTTATCCTTCTGGTCTGCAGCAGCTCTCCTGCGAATTGCAGTCTTTGGTCCACCAGGTGGTGTAGGGGATGATGGCCGTCCAGAGTTCTGCATCGCAGCTGGTGAGTTCACGGGCGATGATGCGCGTGGAGAAGACTGTGATGATATAATTGTCAGCCATGAACAACACAGTAGAAGTGAGTTAAGGAGAAGCGTGTCTGTCACATGCGCATTGAAACGGAACAAAGCGAGAACAGTGAACCAATTATGCTTACCATTATTCGTGGGTGATAGCTTCTGTAGATGGGAGCGGCCTGTAACTCGAGAACAAAAGTGGTTTGGGTATGGCGTTCTGGGTTTGAATCTCGAGGTTGTTTGACGGGATTGATGTTCGTTATAATTGAGGCCACGATTACGGACATAGTGCCCACTTAAAACGCACTACTATGCGGCGCGGCGATTTGATTATCCGACTCAGTCCACTTTTGCTGTAGCTCCCCACAATCTAATCTAATCGGAATAACTGGAGAAAGGGGCTGATCTTCTGCGGCCAAGTAAGAAACAGGGCTGGGCGTATGACGGTAACCATCATGTCAGCGCCTTCGAACTTAAATATAAAAGAGATGGACCCCATTAACCGGAATTTTAGTACTAATTCCTATCAGAGCTTGTACAGTACAACAGCGCACGCAGCAAAATCGCTATCGCATGGCTGGGCGGCCACAGTCATATGGTCACAACGCTTATGCAGTAAAACTGAGTCCAGAAACGGATAACTAGATTTCACTATAGGTGAATGCAGTCTTACACGGGTATATCATATGTGTACGCGTCCCTATGTTTTCGAAAGAGAGCTGTGAAATAACAAAAGGGAAATCGCTCGATGCGTCGCAAAAATGAAAGTACAGAAACGATTCTCAATGGCTCTGGTTACTGGGTGGAGATAATCCTCATCTTTCATAGCCAGTTTGAAATTTGGCCAGCTTGGAACTTGGTGCAATAGGCCTCTTCTCCGTCAAACCGACGTCCATCCACAGACGTCCCATCTGCTCCTCCTCGGATATGATGCGTTTAATTTCCTGACGTTCGCCTACTCAGCGAGTTATGTCCCATGCTGATTATAAATATTAAACAGTACATTCTATAATAGAATTGAAGATGTCAACCGAACTCCATCCGCTATGAGGCCAAGTTGCAAGAATGCATACTTTAAGAAAGTTAAAGAGCTACGTCAAGTACCAGACTGACATCGCGCACTTGGGACCCCGCAAGATCTTCGAGAACAGGTATCAAATCCAGTAGCTCATTGTCATGAGCGTCCGAAAACCAGCTGCTTATAGGCACAGCATGCTGGGGGTGGAATATGTACGATGTTGGCGAATTGTCGATGATGATAGTCTCTCGTAGATCGCGGCCAACCTGGGACAGATCTTTGACGTAGTTGCCTTGGTGATTATAACAGCTCTCTCGGAAAAGGCGATGGTGGACGACATTATGTATGTCAAGCTGGTCCAATAGTGGATCGCCATACTATACGATGTCAGCTTGCATTTGTGGACAATAGAAGAGCTTTTACGAACCTTAGAAACGGATGCAGTGAATACCACCACCTCATATAACTCTCCGACGCGCTTCATGAACTGGTCTACTCCAGGGCGCTTGATGACATAGACATTGTGATACTGCCCCTCAATTTCTACCGGAATTGTAAAGTCTGCCTGGTGCAAAATCTGGGCTATCATCAGTATTACGATGGGACAAGCTCGTGTTAAGATGTAAATACCTTGAAACTACTGTGCACCAACGTCTCGTCGAGATCAAGAACCAAACATTTCTTCCCAGCGAACCGTGGCTCGATTGGAGGTAGCAGCCACTGCTGCTTTTCTTCAACGCTATCAGCAACAGATGGCACATGGGGCTGACTCAGTGCACTGCTGTTCGTGTTTGCTCCAGCTATCGGTGGAGGAGGGGGCAATGCTGTATTCGCTGTATTCGCCTGGCGGTCTCCTTCTACTTCTTTGGTGGCGCTACTCTCTGCGGAAGCGCCCGCGTGAACTTTTGTATCAGCCTGTGCAGACCCATTGTTTGTGGCATCTTGAGATGATATAGGAATGCTGCTGTCTTGTTGAGGAAGTATCGGGGTTGGGGCCTGAACGAACACTACAGGATTTGACGCGCTGAGTGTGTTGGTGTCTCCGACTGATTCCTCCGCATCTCGTGGTATGGCAGGCAGAGGCTGGTTGCGAGCATCCTTTGAGTTGGAATGCTGCTCAGCGACGGTTTGTGGATGTTTTAAACCCGTCCCTTCAACGGACGATCGACCCTCGCTAGTAGGATTATCCTCGGCCATGGCTGCTTTTTCTGGTTGCTGCGCAGATTTATGGCTATTAGTTACGTCGGGGGCGCTTGACACTGGTTTGTTTGGGGTTGCTACCCGGGCTTGAGAAGTGGTTGAGGTAGTCGGCTTTACAGGATGCGCTGTATCGTCCGGGTCGATCCCATTCGCACTATCGGGAACGCCGCAGCAGTTCAGAAAAGACAAGAAACCGCGAGACTTCTTTGGCTTTTGCATTTGTGCTGATTGAGAAGTTGCAGCATGAACTTTCGCCGGTGTGCTTTCAGCAGCTGCAGGAGATGTGCCGTTGCGCTTCTCGCCAATGATGCTGGAGTTGGACTTCCTTGAACCTCCCCCTATGCTACCAGTTGGATCGCTGGCTGTGGCTCCACTGAGGGCAGTCGCTGTTGGCGAAGGCTGTATCTTTTGCGACGATGATCGTGATGGCACATGCAGGAGGGTGTGATTCTTCTTTAGTGTGTCGTTTGTTGTGACTGATGATTCGTCTCCAACTGGCACAGAGGTCAGGTCGGGTTCGTTTGAGGTCTGGTCTCGTTGACTGTCGGCGACTGATGAGGAGAAGACGTTAGCCTGATGAACAGAGAGCGGCGACCATCAACGGATGCATATAATCTGGATGCCATCGCATTTTGTTGCCAGCAAGTATGGAAGGGAGTGCGATGCTTACAATGGTTCGATGTGGTGGTGGAAGGTTTGGATGTGTAACCGGTCTTCTGCTCTACTGTAGATGAGCGAACGGATTCATGCTCAACCGGCTGAGCGACCTCATTACTCATCGAGGGCGACTCGAGGCCTCGATAGACCTACCGTGATGCGCCGTGATTGCTGTTTGATGCCTCGTCTTCGTTCCAGGCTCACCGCCGCACTCGTTGCTTGGTTGACCGAGGCGGGTGTGGCTGGGCGCGTAATAAGGAGAGGGTGGAGATCTCGGCAGATTAGCTTCGCGGGTTTGGGGTACGTCGCGACAATTGGCGAAGACAAGGGACTGTAGGTGAGATGGCGACGCAGCTCGTGATATTTCTCCTCGAAAATACCCAAATGGTGCGCGTAGTTTCGGAGTATCGAGTATCGAGTATCGGGGGGGTTGTTGAGTGGGTAGCTTTTGGGTCGGTGGAGAAGGAAGGGAAGCACGTTGGCAGCAGGTAGGCGACTTTGGGGTTGACTATTGACAAGAGGCTGAAGGGCGATTGAGGCGGGCGGGACGCTAGTTAGATGCAACCGAGATGATCGATTGGACGGTGGAACTGACATGAGTGGTCAGTGCAGCAATCACATCACACATAATCTGCCCTTTAAGCCACCCTATTAGACATGTATCAGAGCGTACTCTTAGTACTGGACCATGTTAGGCTATGTTAGGCCATGTTAGGCGCATTGGACCTATTAGAGACCCCTATTCTAGGGGAAGAGAGACACGAGATGGGGTACTACGGGGGTCTTTTGAGTAAGGTACGGAGGGAGTGAGGTACTGTACGGCTGGACTAGTAGGAGTTGCAGGAGCAGCAGGAGAGCAGTAACAGCAGGAGTAGAGCAGCAAGAGCAGTAGGAGCAGCACAAGCAGTAGAGCAGCAGCAGCAGTAGGAGTACTTAGGAGGAGTAGTAGTAGTAGTCGGTTGTCCTGCACGGGGCAGTACATACTTGTACGGGCATAAATGGCAGTAATCGCGAGTACTCCTTGTCTCAGCAGCTGTACGAGCATACCTATGCTAGGTGTAGTAGAGTACAGTAGAGTACAGTAGAGTACAGTAGCTCCCGTTTTAACGGTTTGTGTTTCTCCTGTTCTACAGTAACAAAGTAACAAGGCAACGGCAGCAAGATAGCGAGTTGCTGTGCTGCACAGAACTACGGGCCGTACGGAAACCTATGTAGAGTACACGTCGCGTACAGTAGCGCGTCTTTCAAGGTCTACAACCTCCTAACGTACAGCACTATTATACGTTACACATTAGGAACAATATGTAGACGGCAGATTGAACGCGTACTGAGTGAGTGAGTACAGGTAGCTAGGAGAACTAAACTCTGGGTAGAATACTAGAATAGAGCATAGTTGAGTTAAGGGAGGTTCAAGGAAGGTTCATACAGTCTTGGTACAGTACGTACATATTGGAGCAGGTACAAAGTAAGGAGTTTTAGATCAGATGGTAGGAGTGGACACCCAGACACATCCAGACATCTTATGCCAATTGGTGGGTATAGTTGTGAATGTCTGTTATAGGTGTCCAGCCAATAGAATACTCGAGTACCAATATGGGCGTACTGTAATATAGGCGGAGTGGGGTAAGCTCATGGCAGGAACGGGCGGTACGGCGGGTAGCAGGTCCCAGAAAGGGCCACCGCCAAAAAAACTGGGGGGTGAAGACCAACACAAACGCGAATCAACCACATACCACACAAACCTCACAGGGCACGTTACCTCCATTTGGTTCTAGTACTTGCTCTATGCGCCGAATTCTAATGTTCAACGGCAAACCATAGCAACCATTTTGGTAGTTCCAACCAACCGTACCAACTACGCCAACCACCACCCTATTGTGCCTATCCAAGGATGGGGTACGAATGCGACAGCTCGCAAAAAAACGCTCCAACAGTGTCTGTCACATAGATATTATTCTCTATATTCTCCGCATATACCATAGAGTTGTATTATATTTAACTGTATGTACACTTAACTACAGTAATCGGATAATAGATCTTCTGCTTTTATTCTTTCCTCAGTTTAGGAGAATAACTTTCATTCTGTTCCATCTTTATGATTGGCTCATCTTGCTCCATACTCTTATTTTCGTACTATTTTGGCGGGGTGTGATTGATGGTCGCCCCCAAATCCTCTCTCCAGCCCATGGTGTGGTGTGGTGGGGAGAGCGATAAGATAGCCCGATACGAACAATTTTCTGCCAGTTGGACTTTCAAGGTCAACCAAATATGTATACTCTGGATGCCACTGATTCTTTTGCCATTGAGCAACCATCTGGCGCGTATGTGTACGATATAGTGCCCGTCGCCGGTGGCCTTGTCTCCATCTCCTCTGACGACACACTGCGCCTCTTCGACCCATCCAATCTTCATCGTGGGCCAGTGTACACCGTACCGAAAGTTAATTCTGAGATCACATGCCTTGAGGCTCTTGACCACCAAGGGTCCATTGTTTGCACTGCAGGGAGGGATGGCAAGGTAACGATTGTGGATTTGCGACAGCAGTTGCGAGTAGCTCAGATAGGGACCGGTAAGACTTGTGTGCTTTCTTTCTTTCAATACTTTCTTCCATCTGGCAACCTCAAACACGAACCCCATGGACCCGGCTTCATGTCCTGCTTTCCAGGACCCAGTCCATTGCTTTCACTTTCCGTATAACCATTACTAACAGCGCTCCAGGACACAACGCCCCCATATTGTCTCTTGCAACATGTAAAGACGCATATGCAGTTGCAGCGGGCACAGAACTCACCAATGGCCAAGCAGAGGTTATTATATGGTATGTACACGTCATAAGATACTTTTTGCGCGATTGTTTACTTACTGGCCAAAGGGATACCCGGAGCCTCGATGCCCCAAGGCTGCAATACACGGAAAGCCACAATGATGATGTTACAGAGGTAAACTTCAATCCGTGTGGCGCCAAAACACTCCAGCTGTATGACTGACTACGATGCGTGCCAGCTTCAATACCATCCTACTGAGACTTCTATTCTACTGTCGGGATCAACAGATGGGCTCGTTAATCTGTACAATACGACTGTGCTTGAAGAAGAAGATGCTCTTCACCAAACACTAAACCATGGCTCGTCCATCCACAAGGCAGGATTTCTCAACAACCTTGACATATTCGCATTGTCGCACGACGAGAAATTTGCCATATATCCAATGATAACAAACACAGAAGCTAGCGTTGAAGAGCCGCCGTCAACTCAGTTTGGCGATTTACGGGAAAGCCTCGGGTGTGAATATGTGGCAAGTGTGTTCGGTAGACCCAGTGGAGGAGTTGTTGGCATTGGGAGTCACAGGTAAGTAATAGACCAGGAGAGTCGCTTTCCTCCATAGTGTTTCCAACCCTTGGGACACGGGGTGTATATTTTCCAGATGCTGACCAGAGATATTACTGTAGTAAATCAAGTTTTAGCCTTGTCCAGCTGAAAGATGGTCAGCCCTGGTCAATCTCCACCGAGTCACCAGTTACGTTATCTGGTGGCCATGGTGGGGAAGTCGTGCGCTCATTTTGCTTCGTAGATGAGGTTTGACATACTTTCCAGCTGTTCGGTACATTAACTAACGGTGCATAGTTTCGCATGATCGTAACTGGTGGCGAGGATGGCCAGATAAAGGCATGGAAGTTCGACGGGTAGCTAAATTATCATCTCAGCTTTCCATTCTCAGTTTCCCTTGTTCAGTGATTTTTTGAACTAAGTGCTGTCCATAGTTTGTAGTGGGCCATATCGAAGGCCTTGTATTACAGTGTTATATTCATCCATTGGAGTGTATATCTCGACGAGGCCCAGTTACGTAGTTTGGATGGTGAAGGTTGTCGTTGCGTTGTGAGGACTGGACCGTACCGGATAAATGTTAACCCAATTGCGGCTTATAGATGATGACAGCTTGGACTTGGAACAGATCGTGTGCTGCTGGAGTTCGGCAGAATGCTGCATTATTGCCACGAAACATAAGTTGTTGGCATGACACAACGGAATCTACATGCTGTAATGCGTTTCGAGTTATTCAGTACTTCGGGATGACCTCCTTGGTGAATGATTAGAAGCGATTTTGTTCATACACCAGGGAGCTTCCAACATGAAGGGATACTGGCAACGGCGTATGCCGTTCATCATAGGTACGTTGTAATTGACGAACGACCATCTCTGCCACCTACTGACAAAAAATAGTACTTCTACAGGTAATCTATGTTGCAGCTCATACTCAACCGGCAAACCCTCATGCCGAAACCAACGACCTAGGTTCGAACAGTGATACGCCCCCAGTTGCACTCTCCGCCCTCCAGAACGAACACGGCCAGCATAGCACGGAGTACTATCAAGGTGCGACTTCTTAAATTGCTTTGATAATATTTATTAACCACTGAGTTCTTAGGTCTCGTCGGAGAAGCATTGTCCTTCTTGGAGCCATTGGAGCAAAGGAACAGCCGATACTCCTCTCTCCAATCATCTCGATTTTCCAGTACCGCTCTTTACTTCCTCAACGAATTAATATCACGACTATACTTCAGCGCGCCTCCAATTGATCAGGGGACATCCGATCAGGGTGCTAAAGGAAAAGATAACGGTCAGACCCTGAGGGGTCCCCTGGCAGATGGCGTGGCTTTACTCAGAGAGTCAGCGAAGTACAACAATTCTGATGCCATATATCTTCTGGCGCAGATGAGCTTTTATGGCAATTTCTCCTATCCGCAAAACCTCACAGAGTCGTTCCAGAGGTATTCGCAACTGGCGTCTCTCTCCGGCAATAGCTCGGCACAGCATATGATTGGATTTATGTACGCAACTGGTGTTGGTGGAGTTGTACAACGGGATCCAGCCAAGGCCTTACTACATCACACATTTGCTGCTCAGGCTGGCCATAGCAAATCAGAAATGACAGTTGCATTTCGCTATCAAAATGGAATCGGAACTTCACGCAATTGTGATGAAGCGGTTACTTATTATAAGAAGGTGGCTGACAAGGCAATTGCCTGGTATCGATCCGATGAGCCTGGGGGCAAAGCTTGGGTGCCAGACTCCTACAGTCTAGCAGATGAAAATGGCGGAGTCTATGGCGAAGGTGCGAGCGCATCCAGTGCGGGGATGAACGCGCACCGCGCTGGTGGAACCTTGGATACCCATGCAGCGTTAGATGATGTTCTCGAGTATCTCGATTTGATGTCTGGAAAGGGCGACTTCAAGGCTACATTCAGTTTGGGTCGCATACACTACAATGGCCAGAAGGGCCTGAACCGCGACATGAAGGCGGCACGAAAATATTTCCAGGCCGTCGTCGGACAATTTTGGAAGCGAGACGGGACTAAGGTGGAAAGTACGGATCGACCGGATATTGAGAAGTTTGCATGCAACGCCGCTGGCTATCTCGGGCGGATGTATATGAGGGGAGAAGGTGTCGATGTTAACTATGATAAAGCAGTACACTGGTTCCGACGAGGAATCACTGGAGGTGACGCTGGCTCTCAAAACGGGTTAGGCTTGATGTATCTTCATGGCTTGAAGGTTTCCAAGGATGCAACCAAGGCTGCGGATCTTTTCAGGGCGGCTGCCGACCAGGATTATGCCCCAGCTCAAGTCAACCTTGCCAAGTTGCACTTGGACCAGGGGCGGACCGATGATATTCAAATCGCTAGAAGCTACTTTGAGCTGGCGGCGAGATATGGTAATATCGAGGCTTACTACTACCTCGCTGAAATTGCGAACTTCGGCTTAGGCAGAGACCGTTCTTGCGGCCTTGCAGCCGCCTACTACAAGACTGTTTCCGAAAAGGCGGAGCCGTTGCTCTCTTCGTTCGCCGAAGCAAATGAAGCTTACGCAAGTGGCAGTCGAGAATTAGCTCTTCTTGACTATATGATGGCCGCAGAGCAAGGATATGAGAGAGGCCAGTCGAATGTGGCATATCTCCTCGACCAGGAAAATTCCATACTGAAACTGTCAACCCACTCCCCGCTTTCCAAGCCAAGGTCAACACTGCTTGAAGACCCAGACCTGGCTTTAGTCTACTGGACCCGGTCTGCAAAGCAAAGTAACATTGATTCTATGGTCAAGATGGGCGACTATTACCTTAAAGGAATTGGCTCTGAACCTGACATGGAAAAAGCCGCTGCATGTTATACCGCGGCTTCCGAATTTCATCAAAGCGCTCAGGCTCTTTACAATTTGGGGTGGATGCACGAAAACGGTGTCGGATTGATACAGGACTTTCATCTCGCAAAGAGATTCTACGACGAAGCCCTGGAAACAAACGACGAAGCATATTTCCCAGTTACACTTAGCTTATTGAAGCTTCGTTTGAGAAGTGCATGGAATACGTTGACTCATGGGAGGGTCAACTCCATTCGATATGAACCTGGTAAGTTCCAATGCTTCTTTCTTTGATTTGATTTTAACACATATTAGCACCCTCGAAACAGTGGTCCCTTTCTGAATGGATTAACAACTTCATGGAAGATGACCGCCTCCACTATATGGATTATGAGGAGGAGGATTTGCTCCATAGCAATGATCCAACACAAGGAGCTGATGATGGGATGTATGATGATGTCATTGACGACGGTGTGGTCGAGAGTTTTATTATAATTGCTTTGGCAGGTGCTCTTGTGTGGCTCATATACTATCGACAGCAACGACAGCTGGCTCATAGGCAGAATGATGGGGCTGCTCGTGGCCAGGCGAATCAGCCTCGACCTGTCGGTGGACAACAAGCACAGCCAGACGGGGGCGTTTTCCCCAGGAACGGCGATCCTGCATTTGGACAATGGGTCGCAGGTGGAGTAGGTCACTGAGTACAGCCAAGAAGGAAGAAAGAGCTCCAGTTGCTTAGTTATTGAAGCTCTGTTCTGTACCCTGTAGTTGGTTGATGTTGTGAACATTACTGTACCCTATATTAAATAAAGAAGAAATTATCATGTATGTGGTGAAAGATAAAAGTGAAGCGAGACGAATAAGTTATGGCGGGGTACGTTGTTCACACATGTCGCTGTGTTCATTTCTATAGCACCCTAAAAAACATTGCCCTCCACGAGTAGACCTGTTGTTACTTCTTGATAATTACGAACATGTCTGCGCAAGACGCAAAGCGGCGGCGTGCAGACTCTACTGCAGCTGCACTATCAAAACCCTTTCGATCTCCCTTTCGAGCCGCTGGATCAAAGCCTCATGGAGACTCCCCAGGCCAACCAAGTGACCCCGGCAGAACCCAACTTGATGAATCGGCGTCCCCACTGAAGGTTTCTCATGTTTCGAGAGCACGAAACCCTCCATCCTTCCCATACAAGCTGCAACGAGGCGTCAATCTCCCGTCGAGGCCACCAAACACTTCGAAGAGCCAGTCGGAGATTGCATCACTTGTGAAGGCCCAGCGTCAACTAAAGAACAGGCTACACTACTTGACGGAAGAGCTGCATCTCTGTGAGCAAGCGCACAAAATCGAGCATGATCCATTGGAGCCTGGGTCAGGTGGCGAAGAGGTGGACGGCGAGCTGCTGCGCTTGACAGAAAGATGGAAGTCAGCCAGTCGCCAAGCAGCAGAGGAGCTTTTTGGCAGTGCCAAGGACAAAATAAACAGGTATGTGATACTCCAAATACCGTTCTCGCAACTTCAAATATGATGGAGTGGATAATGATTTGTTTTAGAATGGGAGGCCCACAGGCTTGGAAGGAGATGCAGGAAAAGCAACGGGAGTTTCAAAATGAGTTTAATACTGGGTTCCCGCAAGACTGCTCTGGTGAAATGGATGGCCATGATGAAAGGAGCGACACGGATACAGGCACCGACATTGAGCAAGAAACGCTGAACGAGAGAGAAGCGCGTGGGGGCGATGATGATTCTGAGGATATGAGTGACAATGTAAGTTCCAACGGCACTGGTGGTGATGGATATTAGTAACGAGTTTCTGCCAGGAGTTTACGATGTCGATGATGCTGAGGTCGCTGAATATAGAGCTGGAAGTGATTGGCTACAGTAAGGAACATCAGATGTGGATAGATTAACAGCACCAAATTGAGAGGGCAAGAAGCCGTCCGTACCCGCGCCGCCCATGCGTCTAAAAGGGGGTTTCGCATGACAGCGTGGTTACGGTAGATATAGATGGTTGAATTAGAGGGGTTCGATCACTCAGGCATGCAGACTATGGGCTTCATCCTCAAGGTAGCTCCACATATGGAACTAGAATAATAAATTCCATCAGCTTGAACTGTCATCGATTCTTTGGGTTCTCCTCCTGGCCTTTGGGCGGTATCATGATTGCTAATAAAATATATATGGTTAAGATAGGATAGCAAACAAAATAGGAACCGGCAATCGAATATCTTGACGGGTTTCACGAGATATGCCTTCGCAACTAGGGACGGATAATGTTAGGCGGCGGGGTAACGCGGAGAGTTAATATCGAAACTACTGCTTAGTTCCTCGCAAGGTGATGGCTCAGTATTAAACTTAGACTGCGAGGCAGAGACAATATGTACATGATTGCAATTCGATTGTACAACAATATTCGCTCTGTTTAGTCCAACTCTGCCTCAATGACGCTCTCAACGGACTGAGGAGGTCTCCAAATTTTGATAACTCGTAGTCCTGAATTTCTAATGACCTGACCCCACTCAACTTCAGTTCTCTCCTTTGCCGCAAGACACGCCATCATGGTGATATCTGACACAGTCACCCGCGCGAGCGGATTAACACGACTAATTAGGCTCTCATGGATGAGTAGCTTTGAGTATCCCTTCTCCATGGCGCTGGCAACGTTCTTGAGGATTATCGTAGCCGAATCATCAGGCCAGTCATGCAACACGTTGTGCATGAAGTAGATGCGTGCACCTTTGACGGGCTGGGGCGTGAAGAAGTCATACGCTTGAGCTGAGATGGCTCGGTCGACCTGCACGTCCTTCACGACATCTGGGAGGTCTTGTAGGATGAGACTTCCGTCTGGTATATCCGGATGGCATAGCCGGAACTTCTCCAGATCGTGGCCTTTGCTTCCACCAATATCAACAACCAGCGCGCGATCGGGCTTGGTAGCGCTCACGACCCTGCTGGTGGGATACACTTCGGGCCAGGGTGTTAGGTTATACTTCGAATGGCACTGCATAGCGGCGTGGAAGTCATTAGCCAAGGCGGGGTTGATACTAAGGTCGGCGAATAAATTATTGCTAGTCCCTTTCCAATATTGCCAATTACAATCATTCACATTATATGGGCTCTGGAACCCCCTCTCCTTGAGGAAATATGGCAGGCTTTTGAACATTGGGCTGTTAAGTTGAGCGTAGAATTCTCCGTATACCGCAGACAATGCAGGATCGGTCGCCAGAGCCTTGGCCCAGGGGGTGGGAGCGAAGGTGTCTTCTGCAGTCTCGATAACGAGGTGCTGCCCTGAGATTTGCCGCATCATGCGCTCTACACGGTGAGAGAAGATTCAGTTAATACTATATCCGAATCAGGAGTCAGAACAGAGGGCGACCGACGTACTGATGAGCAGCTCATCCGCCCCTGTAAGCTCGGACAGCTCTGCACACGTCTTAGGCGATCCCCCGGACTCCTCCCACTTCTTGAAGACACCAGCGTCAATAAGGGTCTTGACAGAAGCATTTGTGGCGCCGGTAACCCAATTGTGATCCCATACGATGTCCCAAGGCGATTGAACCTTTCTCAGCGCTTCAAAGAGGGCATCCCTCGCGCGAACCCGCTCCGCCTCGTTTGCAAAGGAGCTTCCGTTGATCCCCTGGAGGTTCGCAATCAATTTGTCTGCGGATGCCATCTTTTAACCTTGTTCAATCGTGTTCAATTACGAGGATGAAACGGACTCAAAATACGTAACAGCAAGAAGAAAAGTGAGAGTCAGGGGCACGGCTAAGGATATACTCCAACACCGAAAGCACTTGCATGCCCCACGAGAGTAAGTTATAATTCTTGCACCACTTAGACGTCTGTGCGTATGTTGGCATTGGTCCAATTTGGGCCACTGTTGGATATTTAAATATCCAACACCACGAAACGAAAGGGAACCCCACCACCTCCGTTCCATTCTGGCAGGGGTAGTGTTTGCCAGTTTTTAATGCATACCAGTTGTTGTACCAGAGAAAGGACTCGGACAGGCCCGAGGAACAGTTTCCGGCTCCCCCAGCCTCACATCATGAGGGTTGAGAAAGAGGCCAAAGCAAATATTGTGCCCCCCCTCGTACCATGTCGCGCCATCGGTACGGCCATTCCCTTGCTCGATATGTGGGAAATTATTAACCTCCCCCTCCCTCGCTCAATATGTCGAAGATTTGCCAACAACCCCCTCCCCTTTCTCAACATGTAGGAGACTTTTGATATTTACCAACAACCTCCTACCCTTGTTCAATATGTTAAGGATTTGCCAACAACCCCCTCCTCTTGCTCAACATGTAGGAGAGTTGTGAGATTTACCAACAGCCTAATACCCTTGCTCTTTATGTTGGAGGTTTGCCAACCTCTACCGGAGGCGACGGTGTTGATATATGTAATTAGTAGAACTGCCACACAGCACAACTATAGACTATCTCCTAGTTTACGATTCTACAATCGAGACTAGCCAATTCTCCATATACGTCAACAGCTAGTATTTCCAAGGTGGTTGAGTTATCGGGCGAGTAAGACCTCAATATGGCCGCCTTGTGGCAGGCAGATAACTACGGAGTCCAGGCCGACTGGGCATGCTGGACACTGTTTGTGCTTACATGCGGTTCGTGAACACCCTCACTGTCCTTCGTTGAGCAGCTATAGCATTGATGCTGACAAAGTCCCTTCGCAGTCACCGTCGTGCTCCGGGTTATCTGTCGCACGTACTTCGCCCGTGGTGAAGGAAGGCTTGGTAGCCTAGGTGCCGATGACTATATCACGATATTTTGCGTTGCGATTCTTCTGCTTACTTGCATTCTCGTAAGCATTGGCTCCCATCATGGCCTCGGACGACATATGGCCAGTCTGGATCCCCCGGATATCGTGCAGGCGCTGAAGTGGAACGCTATCATTAGCTCCATCTTGATCTGGAGCTTCTCGTTGCCCAAATTCGCTATTATTGCTATCCTAAAGCGAATTCTTGACTATGGCCGCAAAACGACAATCGTTTTCTGGGCTCTTGCCCTCTCTTCACAGGCCTGCATCTTGGCCACCTCGGTCTGGTGGTTTAAACAATGCACGCCAGTTGAATACGGATGGGATAGGAGTATCGATGGACATTGTGCTCCGGTAAAAGTCATGGCCGATCTTGGATATTTTACGTCGGCGTACTCAGCTTTCCTTGACCTCTTCTTTGCACTTTACCCAATCCCACTTATTATGCGACTTAACATGCCCTTTAAGTCACGTATAGCAGTCTCTATTGCACTCGGGCTTAGTGGACTAGCTTGCATCGTGTCTATCTACAAGCTGGCGATTTTCGGGCAGGTTTTTGAGATTCTGGAGCAAGATCCGACATGTGAGAACTTATCCACTTCGCCCTCACTGTTCTGAATGGAAAACTAATCAAGTCGAATCCCACAGATCCAGTCCCCTACCTTGATATCCTCGGCGTTGCAGAGGGTTCTATCCTCCTCATCTGCGCGTCCATCCCAACCCTTGGGCCACTGTTTCGTTTCGCGAGAGGAACTCTCACCAGCAGGGGGGGCAGCAGAAGCATTCCCAGTCAGTCTGGAGAAAACTCTCAGGGTCGCTCTGATGGTATCGGTAATGGTAGTTGGGGTAAAGTGGGGGGCGATAATCTCGAGTTCGTGGAGGGCGGGTCGACTGGTATGGCTTCGAGCGTGGACGATATCCCCCTCGTTCCACCATCTAAGCACTAAAACCACTATACGCAATTATCACGACGTACAGTACATAATTCGAGTAGTTACCACAGTTTCCTTTCACCTCGCCAAAAGTCCCTGACATTTTGCATATATTGTTTGCTCGGGGAGGCCGGGAGACGCCTTAAAGGCTCCCGACTAGAATAGGCTACGAAAGCTTGTGTATGGCAGATTGGACCGGATTTCCAATGCCTGGTGCCTTCATATACATAAAAACTCGTTAGAGTGGTATAAATGGTATGAAATTGCAAAAAAAAAAATTGCAAAAACATACAACAGTGGGTATTCGCTGGTGGTCACCCACCCAACTACTAATCCACCGATCTCAAGCTTGTGTATGGCAGAGCGGACGGGATGCTCTTGAGTCTATGGTCGTATGTGACTGTTATTCGCATACGGCGGTATATATGCGCATATCGTTTCTGGTGTCCCCTGGTGAGTTGGTTATATCCTATCGCGAGTATTTGGATGTGACGCTTTGGGTTCCCCCCGTGGCGACAGGAGTTGACCCTACCAAATGACGATTTAAATGATGATGGCTGTGAGATACAGATAATTGTGCAGAAAATAACGTTAGCCTGGCATAGATTGGTGGGAGTTGTTACACGCAATATACTAATATTTTTGTCGATCAAATAATAAATATCGTTTAAACGAAAGGCAAAATAGGTCCGGGAAATGCCAATTTATTAAGTCAGACGACAGACGACAGACGATGGAGAAACACTAGATATATGACCATGTAGTAACCTAGTATTATTATTATCAAGTCAATTAGAGCTCATTTTCGGTGATCCGTTCATTGGCTTATGTTGCCCCAAAGGTATGAAAATCATATAACTGTGTGACGGCTGCCCTCCCCTATACTTCATCGCCGTTGTCGTCATAATTATCACCCTCGCTTTCAGTATCATCCTCTTCGCCACTAATAAAGGGCACAAATCTAAAATCGATAAAGCTAATGCCACCCCCTTCTACCTCAACCATAAACTGCAGCGACAGGACTCCCTGGCTGTCGCCCCGGAAGCTGACTTTGCTCGCTAGCTTCATGGCCTCCACAGCTGCTTTAACCATTTCAAATTTGTAATATTGCGTCCAATTTCGGCTGACCGAGAATGTCTCGAGCAAGTCCCTGCTCTTACTGAACTCCACAGTCGTGCTGCCCAGCGCGCCACTAGCTGATAGTGAAAAGAATGGCGAATTCGGCGAAGCGACAACCTTTAGCCGGTTAGAGGAGGTTGCAGACGTAGCTGTCATCGAGGAAATCTCCTGAAACGCGTCGTAGAGAAATTGAGCCTGCATGATGATCTTCACTTCCAACTCCTGCTTGTTGAATGGGATTTCATCGGCATTTTCTGGCTCGTAGGAGTTTAGATTGCAAGTGGTAGTCACACCGGCTTCCTCAAGTATGACACGGAATGGTTCGCCAACGCCAAGGTAAGAAAATCGACAGACGCCAGTCATACCAAGAGTCTGGTTGCTGAAAGCAGTGATTCTGTGTGGGCGGATACTTGTGGCATACTCGTCAGACTCCGGTTTGGAGAAACGAGATGACGCCTCGGAGGCACCAAAAATTTGAAGAGTCTCGAGAAGTGCCGTCAAAGATACTTGGAATGACGGGGGATCAACCGTATCGTTGTCGCTGGACGCGGGAGAATTATATGTAAAGGATGTAAAGAGAGCTTTATCAAGAAATGCAGTCGCTGAAATCGTAAGTATAGGCAAACTGAAAATACCCCAGTGCAGTGCATACCTTGCATAACCCGGCCCTCCTCCACGGCAAACTGAATCCCTTCGGGGGAAATATGAATTTGCACCTTTGGCGCAAAGCGAATACAGTTAAGAAGTTGGCAGAGTTGCCTAACAGATGTAGATACTGCGTTGAATATTGGAACACGGTCCTCGGTCTCTATTATGGCCGACATGGTGAATTCTCATACCACGGAAAGCCGCGGAGGAGTCAAAAGAGGTATCTTGATTCGCTAATCATACACTGCCCACAGATCCTCTCTTCAAATGCCTTTAAGTCGCGGAGGGCATGCTATTATACATAGGCGAGGGATCGACGAAGGGTATATTCGATGACTTTGTCTTTTGCGCTTTCACTTCGCAGGCCAATTGATAAATTATCGAGCACGATGAATCACAGTCGGCTCTGGCCTTCCTTATTCACGCCTTTCCCACCCAATGGTAACGACGAGCGAAACCTAAACGTAGACCCCAACAGCACAGATCATATACACTGCACCGAATCCAATGGCGACAGCAGCCGGGATGCCAACGAGTGGGAGGGTTGTGACTGATCGGTCTAAGAATTGATAAGTAAATGGTGCGCATTTCTGGGAGTACTAGGGGTTATTACTCAAACCAAAGTATCCACTCAGTAATATTCCCAAAGCAAGCAACGAGAAACCGAGGGAAAACTGGCTGTCCTTGCTGATTGATGGGGCGAACGAATTGCCAACTGCACCTTCCCAGACCTCACGAAGCGATGATTGAGGCATATGAGGTGTGCCGATAAGGAATTGAAGCTTTGTTGAGTTGAAGATAGGGTTAACCTTTGTAGTAGCAGTCCAGAGAAGGGCTGTGAAGTTAAACCAATAGGTGCATCCGAAAGCCTGGACGATGGGGATTATGCGACATTGAGGTGAAGCTCCGAAGACACATGTACTACTTTACAGTGGGTATGCTACAATCAGCAGTACCTACTGGCACTTGTCTATTTTGGGTTTAGCGGCAGAACCGCATCGGCCTCGCCACGACCAGGGCCGATGGGCGATAACAGTCGCGACGACGGCAACATCAACGACAACAAGTTTCTTTGTGACATGAGCAGCAATATTGTCGCTCTTCGCAATGGCGCCTTTGAAAGATGATAGTCAGTATCCCTTCCCACCATATCAAGCACCACGAGTTAACAGTGTATGTTTCAGATTCCAAGCGGAAGGCCGTTGACGACCCCACAACCCCGTCGGCGAACAAGAGAGTGAAGAGCTCGCACAGTGATTCCCCAGAGCCAAAGAAGATACCAGCCCTGCCAGCACATCCAGTTCCCTTTCCAGAGAAGGTGAGTTTGCCACCCCCCTCAGAACAATGGAAGACCCAGGTGGAACATGCTTGCCACCATGGCATCCCTGTATGCGCTTGATCCCGAAACTAACATCCTGAAGCCTGCAGTGATCGAAGAGCGGAATGGCGAAATTGAATTCCGAGTCGTCAACAACGACAACCTGCGCGAAAGCCTAATAATACTCACTGGCCTCAAATGTATCTTCCAAAAGCAACTCCCCAAGATGCCCAAGGACTACATCGCACGGCTGGTGTACGATCGAACTCACTTGTCAATGGCGATAGTGAAGAAGCCATTGGAAGTTGTTGGAGGGATCACATACCGGCCGTTCAAAGGAAGGCAATTTGCTGAAATTGTATTCTGTGCGATTTCATCAGACCAGCAAGTCAAGGGCTACGGCGCACATCTCATGTCACATTTAAAAGACTATGTCAAAGCCACTTCGGATGTTATGCATTTCCTGACGTATGCCGACAACTACGCTATCGGCTACTTCAAAAAGCAAGGCTTCACCAAGGAAATTACGCTCGAGAAGCCTCGTTGGATGGGATACATCAAGGATTATGAAGGAGGAACGATAATGCAGTGCACGATGCTGCCAAAAATCCGATACTTAGAGATGGGACGCATGCTCCTGAAGCAGAAGGAGGCTGTACACGCTAAGATCCGTGCATTCAGCAAGTCCCACAAGGTTCACCCGCCGCCTAAACAATGGAAGAATGGGCCGTGTAAGATCGATCCAATGCAGATTGAAGCTATTCGCGCGTCTGGTTGGTCAGCTGATATGGATGAACTTGCACGCCAACCGCGCCACGGCCCCAATTATAGCCAATTACTGCATCTGCTCAACGATATGCAAAACCACGCCTCTGCATGGCCATTCTTGCATCCGGTCAGCCGAGAGGATGTGGCGGACTATTACGAAGTCATCAAGGAGCCCATGGATCTCTCCACCATGGAAACAAAGTTGGAAGCGGATAACTATGCTACCCCAGAAGATTTCATCAAGGATGCAAAGTTGGTGTTTGATAACTGCCGGAAATACAACAACGAAACGACACCGTACGCGAAGTCGGCAAACAAACTGGAGAAGTTTATGTGGCAGCAGATCAAGGGAATACCGGAATGGTCCCATCTTGAACCGTAAACGATTGCTAGTGCCTGTTATGATACCCTTTTGCACATGGTGGTGTGGTAATATTACGAATTGGACGGAGTTTACGGGGCAAACGGACTGGTCAGTGGATATGGTTGGGTTTTGCGACAAGAGCCGCAGGTTTTCAGCGATAAGATATCATAGCCTTTACATGTCTAATACATCTTGTCAATACAATGGTTTTTAAGTTTCATGTGCTCTTATTTATCATACTACATATTATTGGTCACCCTCTCCTGTGCCCACTTCCACCTCTGGAGCCTGCAAGACATCACCGCCATCAACCCATACCTTTGCCAGCTCCTTCTCAATCTCCTCATGCCTATTCTTCCACTCTTGGACCTTTCCAATGTGTTCTCTGAGCTCTTGGAGCTCCCTCTCTACGTTCATCTTCTCCTTCTCTGTCCCGATGCGCTCATATTCCCACTCGTCTCCATTCTCCCCGAGGCCAAGGGTGAGGTTAAACGTGTGGTACTTCTTCAGAGATGCCCTCGTTGAGATTGTAATTAAAGCTATAAAAGTTAGCGAAATGAGCAAGGTAACCATGCGATGGGACTTACTGATCCCCTTATCCTTGGCTGTCTCGTAGAGGACGCCTTCAACGTCGCTCGAGACAGCGCTGGTACCTTCATCAATGAAGGCGTATCGGGGTTCGTGATATAACAATCTTGCGATCGCCATCCGTTGCTTCTCTCCACCACTGAGCACATCTTTCCACTCCTTACGGGTATCCCAGCCACCTTCGCGATCTGGGAGATATCCCAAATGTGCCTCGTCCAGGATACGCTGGAGCTCACTATCTCTGCGGCCACGGTCCCTCATTTCGAACTCGCCATCAGGGTAGATAACTTGGTCCCTAAGGGTCCCAACGCTAAGATAAGGGCGCTGTGGCAAGAACATGATCCCATCGGTGCCAACACTGCGAGACTTGCTCACAAGGCCTCTGTATACAGGCCACAACCCAGCGACAATTCTTGAGACAGCACTCTTTCCAACGCCATTTGCGCCGGAGATTAGGAGATGCTCCCCAGAATGCACAATGATCGACAGAGAGTCGATCAGCTCATCGCCTCCGTTGGGGAAGAGTGATGGAGCCACCACTGGAACGTTTTCAAGTCGTACTCCATCATAGCCTTTCTGGGTAGTACCCTGAACATCCGAAAGGGAGTACAGCTCCGCGCTACTCCCACGTTGTGGGTAGTATGCATCTGCCTCGACTCGGTGCAACGTCGATATCAAGGTGTACACACGAGATGTATATCCTGCGAGTTCAGATAGATCCTTGATGGAATACATCATCCGTCCGCCCGCATCTGCAAGCGAAAGCATTAGGCGTTTGTTGGTGATAAAATCCTTCATTCGCCCTTGCTCTCTGCCTCCCTTTACAGTTGTTTCGAGAAGCTCCGCAGCACCTCCAATTCCACCCCAAGAAGGTAGGAAGATAGGCAGAGCTGTGAGAAGGTAGCCATATGCGCTCCAACTATATTTCAAGACAAAGTCTTCCAAAATGTTGTACCTGATTTTCAGGGTGAAGATGAGCTCCATCCACTTCTTTAGCGACACAAACTCCCTGTTCAGAAATGCCTTCTCCATGTCAGCTCCTCCGTAAAAGGCGACTTCTTCAGCATTGGCAATAAGTCGGGCGTGCAAGCCTCTGAAGTCACCCTCCTTACGACCTTCTATGGCCTTCAATTTCCCGAAATTTGGCGACAGCTTTCGGAGTAGTGTAGCAGTCAAGATGTAATTGCTGAGAAGCCCACTTAAGGCCAAAGGTCCAAGTGAACAATATAGTTGGTAATTGAACACACATAGATCGACAAACGGCTTCCCCAGTGAGGAATATAACTTGGCGGCGGACGTGCAGAACAGTGTCAGGTCTTGGGTAATAAACTGGTCGGCACTCTGGCCTACTCCACCGTCCAAGTTGGAGAGTTTGTAGTAGTTCAGGTTGTCGTTCAAATAAAGATCGTGTATGTATCTTGTAAGTCGTGTTCGGAAAGCTATGGAAACCTTCGATTGCATGAATTTAATCATGGCGTTGGTATACGAGGCTACCGCTCCAATGCCACACCACTGCCATATGTCAGTTTATTTTCGAATGCCATTTGAAGGAGCTGAGAGCATGCGCGTGATACATACCTTGATTATGCCTAAAGTAAACGACTTTCCGTGCCCCGCAACAAGATCTCGAACTATTTCTCCGTCTAATCTCGCAATTACCAAAGATAGGTACGTGCGAAGAAGTAGGAAAACGCCGTGGCTCAGCAAGAGGCCCGTCTCCTTACTACGCCACCTGGGTATCATAATGCTCAAAAGACTGAGGAACTGGTGGAGAAATGCCAGGTTAAGACCGGGCTTCGCTTGCAAATGTGGTGTGGGTTGGCCATCTACCATGCCAGAGGCGCGTGGTGGATTGAGGAATAACCGGCGATGAGCGTCGAAAGTGGTCGGCTTTGTCGGGTGAATTGTCACTTTTGATGTCGAGTCCCCATAGGGTACGACAAGTGTCCTCGACCCATCTTTGTTCTTAAGTCCTGAATTCCTTCGTAGCAAGCGTCGGCCTTCCTCCTTTTCGGAGGCCTTTTTCTTCCACCATCGCCGTCCTCCGGCTCCGCTAGCAATTATAGACAGGAGGAGCGCAAGTGTTGCCAACAGGCGCGTCGATCGGGAGGTTGCCTTATATTTTCCGATGAACAGCTTCGTATAATAGGCGTGCAGGCGCTTGAGGGGTTCTACCCCTCTCAGTGTAGATTGTACGGCCATGTTTACACTTGAACGTGTTAAACCAAGCCGGGTCGTTCTCAACAATGCCCTTCAATTGGACCCATGGTATTCTATCCGGCCGTTTATAAATCGCCGCAGATACAAGCTTAACAATAAGACCGTCGCTCTATTATTCACATTATCTTCCCGCTGGCATCTGGCGACGGGAGGCAGCAGTCGAGGTCGTAGATGATTGATGGTATTCGAAGAGGTGCCGTTGAAGCTCGTAGTAACCGGAGTTGGCCATGTTGCCGGGATGGTCCATCATCGACATGTGAAAGATCGCCAAGACTCTAGGTCGATGCGGTCATTTTCCAGCGAGTCCGAAGCACTTCACACACACACACAAACACGCACGTGACGATTTTATCGCAGCCTTATCGGATGATTAGTAAGGAATTATGTTAACAACATCGTGACATAAGCAGAAACTTATATCTACGATGAAGTCACAGCCATAGCCACGAAGGCGCAAAAGGTCTCGAGGATAAAATATTCCAAGAAGATGAAATCGCCGCTAGGGAATTAAATTAGGGTCAGCATCGACGCTATCCGATACCCATACGAGGGTAATTGTCCCTCTCGACGCCCGCTTTGTTTGCCGTCGTCTTTCAATGGCTAATTCGGGCACGGTGAAGCCGGTAGAAGACAAGGCAGTTCTGGAGATATCCATTCTTACGAAGCATTGTGACGATCAAGGCAGTCTACGGACAACTCTGATCCAATAGATTGAGGCGGCCAGTATCAGATTCCCCCTCTTCAAAAGTACAAAAAGGCCTTCATCCGATTAGAAATAACAACAGTTGTTGTCTCAGTATCAACACAACCACAACTAACTGTCCCACACATCTTACTGTTTCTGTGGGACGAGACCCATGGTGCCCATAATTGAGGGTAAATAGCCGCCGGGTAAATAAGTCGTCGATGCTTAGACTCTTCTGTTGGGGCTCCAGTGGGTTTTCTTGGCCATGGATAAACACACGGAGGTAGAGTCGTAGCACACTCAAGTACTTTAAAGTACCCTTAGTGTTTTATAGTGCTCTAGAAGTGCTGTTTTTGTGTGTTGACGTACTATCCCAAACACTCCAAACACTCAATTGCGCATGAGAGTGACTTTGAGGTGACATTAGCCTGTTCTGCGTATTTTACTTTACCCCCACCACCCCTCCGCCCCACCTGAGCGATCATCTTTTCTTTGTTG
Organism: Pseudogymnoascus sp. VKM F-4516 (FW-969); assembly: GCA_000750815.1. Lineage (NCBI taxonomy): Eukaryota > Fungi > Ascomycota > Leotiomycetes > Thelebolales > Thelebolaceae > Pseudogymnoascus > Pseudogymnoascus sp. VKM F-4516 (FW-969). The sequence continues at coordinate 54 of JPJZ01001174.1, read as the reverse complement.
TGGTAGAACACAGTCGATAGTATGGGAATAGTATGTGATAGTATGGACAAACCC
>JPJZ01001173.1:0-88607 GCA_000750815.1 Pseudogymnoascus sp. VKM F-4516 (FW-969) | reverse complement strand
CCCGCCACTCATCCCCATTTCTCCATACCCCCCGTAGGTATCGCCGCCTTCCACTCCCATCCCTCCGTCTGGCATAAACGGAATCTCTCTATCTTCACCGGGTATAAGCATAGGATCCATAATCTGCTCCCTCTGTTGCCCAGCTTCGGCGCCCTCTCCTCCCGTGCTCTCGGTCTTGACGCCCCCGGAATTTACACCCCCACTCGGCGGGCTGGCGGTGTACAAATCCCTTGGCGACCCAAACTGCAGCCTGGGCCTCGGCGCTGGCGTCGCGACTGGCGCATCTGGTGCACGTGGCGGCGCCAGTCCCGGGGCGGCAGATAGACTGCTTGTTGACATACACATCTGAACTGTTGCCTTGGCCATGCGATCGAAGGCGTCACGGCAGGCCTCTGCAGGGGGGCACTTCTCGACAAGGTCGCCAAGGACTGAGGTCGCGGCAAGGATGTTGAAGTCAACTTCGTCCATTGTCTGCATGGTGTTAGCTTAAGTTTCGTTCAGGATTGGGATGGGCTTACCAGTCGGCTTCGCACAGTCGGGGAATGCCATATGGCGTAAAGAAACGATATCCCAGCCATAAAGAGCTGGTGCGTGGCAAGGAACGTATAATTAACGAGATGCACACGGTGCAACCTCCAATACAACCTCAGAACCCTCTGTCCTGCCTCCGCAACCTTCAAAAACACGGCCTCCTCGCCCTCTCCTACAGCTCCCGCGCCCACCTCCGCCGCGCCATCAAACTCCTCTGCAAACTGCGCTGGCACGCTTAGGCTCTGGCGATACACCATCAGTACCGCCTGCCAGTAATTCAGCTCGAGGAACTCATGCGAGAACTGCACTCCAGTCTCACGCCGCGTCGGCGCCGCCGACTTCCACGCCCACAGCCGCGAGTCCATGTCCAGCCGCCATGCGCGGAAGGATCCGAACGGCGCTAGGAAAGGAGACGCCTGTTGCGCCGGTAGGAAGGGGTTGTACGGGTCTGAAGATGTGGCTCGCACGGCCTGGGCTTGTTGATGCTGCAGGACCTGCAGAATCTCGGACTGGAGGAGGCGGAAGCGGAAGTAATGGTGTGCAACGTGCTTGCTAGAGGGCTCGCGGGCGCCTTCGGACAGGAAGCCATGCGGGGTCACGTATTTGTCTTCGAGGAGAGATGGAAAGGAGGTGGTGATTACTTGGTCGGAGATGCCGAAGGGGCGGCCGACGCAAGTGCTCACGAGGCGGTCAAAAGAATATGTGCACCACCAGAGGCGGCGTCTGAAATCTCGGATCCACTCTCGTCTGCCCTTCTCTCGGGAGTATGACTCCGGCTCGCCGTTTGTGGCCTTCCCTGCCTTCTGCTCGCGGAGACCTGTATCAATATCTTTTCCATCTTCGTAATGTAGACCAAGGTCCAGTGCTATCCGGACAGCAACGCCGGTGATATACCATAGCCCTGGCGCTACTGGCCTCAATAGCGCAAACCCGGCCAGTAGGAGCACAGCTTGCAACTCCTCCAACCCCCCGCCAAATCCCTCTGGTCTATCAGCCGTACTTGTAGACTGCAAACATGCTTCCAAATGCATAATTGCCGACGCATGATACTCTTCCGGCTGGCACTGCCTATTAGCCGCCCCGAGCCCGCTCTTATTGGGCCCCGGGCTCGTGGGAGGTGCGTCTGGCTCCGTATTAGGGTCCCCAAGGTATATCCCGGCGCCGATCGCAAAAACAATATTCAATATATATGACTCCCTCGGTGTGCGCACATGGTTCCTGTCCCCATAAACCAAGTCAAACATCTTCATAAACTCCCCACGGTGCAGGATTGGAATCTGCGGATTCGCATGCTCGAAATAGAAATGGACCAGACGCAGAGCCAAGCTGCGGTCTGGGAATGGCGCCGGCTTGATAGTCGGTTTAGTTTGAAGCCCAAAAAATGAGTCTCGCATAGATGTCCCACCAGGCCCCACCTTCGCTGTCGGCGCCCTTGCGCTGCCCCTCTCCCCGCCTGACCCCGCTACTGAGCTCTTAACAGCTGCAAACACAACCCTTGCGAATGAGATCCCGCTCGTCGAGCCAAGGTATCGTGGGTCTGATGCGCCTTGCACCGAGATCATGCCCACATTTGACACCAAATTATCCAGCTTGTCCTCCTCCTCTTGCTTTTCGCTCCATCCGGTCCCCCGTCTCCCGGTTGGACCCTGGATGGACCCTGAATCGTCATCTCCCTTCTGTGCATTCGGCTCCGGTCCCGGTCTCGAGGCTAGCTCGAGCGTCTCAGGCGGTTCGAATGGCACACCAGCCTCCCCCAGCAGGCCCTCCAGATATCCCACTCTCGCCTCAAGAAAAAAGACATAGCTCCGGGGTATTTCGCGCTTCGTAATCGGATCGTAGCCCACGCAATTGACGCCCGCCTTCGTGCAGCTGGCGCAGCTCGGCAGCTGCTGATCGCACTTGTTCTTGCGCAGGCGGCATCGGTTGCACGCGCTCACGTTGCGAAAGTTGCTGCTCTGGCCAGTCTTCGCAGCTGGCTGGTCGGGCGAGGCCTCGGCGACAGGAACGGCGGTGCCAGGGGACTTGGGGGAGGGCGAGGTGCGCGCGCGCTTGGCGGCGCGTGGTGAGGGGGGCGAGTTCATGGCGCGCTGGGCGAGGGAGTCGTCGTTGTGAATGAGGCAAGTGGGCGCGCGCCCATTGTGCTGTGCGACGTTACGCAGGTAGGTGCAGATGTTGTCGACGGGGTATCGCGTGCTCTCTCACAAGTGGGCTTCGGTCAAGAAACTTATTCTGCGAGCTCGGCGTCTGCAAATTGACGGGATGCTTTCGTCAGAGACTAAAAGATGCGTAGTAGCAGTGTATGTGTGTAGTTCTTTGGTAGAGATGGACAAATAAAGTCTAGAATGGGCAGCCAGACCCGATAATACGTTACAGCCGTTGCTCTAACCCAATGGTGGCTGTGTAGCTGTGGATAGGAATAAATGCGGAGTTGCGTTTCCCCACAAACTCACAAGCCTTATCATCGTCTCCCGTCAGTGGAACTTGGACCCTCAGCACTGATAAGCTTCTCGGCGGATCACGGGATCGGGTGTCCGAATAGGCCGCCTTAATTCGCTCGTGGCGGTTCGGGGTCTGCTAAATATCTCGTAAATCATAATCCGCCTTTTTCTGATTGGCTGAGAGCAATCATAATGATAAATATATCGCTCACCCATGGGAAAATCGCAGTGACCACGCATAATCTTATTTTCTTATTTTCCTATTTTGTGTTATATTTCTTATTTAAATGCTATAAAAGGGATGTTTGTTATCACGTCATGAAGCACACAATAGGTTTTTGATTCGAATGAAGTGCTGTGCAGTACACGATTTCAGGGAAGAACAGTGCATACGCCGATGCCGCCCTTGCCTGTGGTACCCCCTGGAGGCGAACAAGACCCAATGGACTTGTAGAAAATCACGAACTCTGTACACAATTACAGCTCCTGGCCAATATTACGTTCATACGTCGCACGACCCTGATGTATTGTACAATAAACCCTCATATATTCACCGCTAGCTGATATGGCCGCTATCGCCAGTCTGCTAAAGCCATACAGTCCGCTCATGACCCAATCGAACAAGCATGCCAGCCAAAAACGCCCCCTATGCCTTCCCCATTCCATCCCATCATCCCTATTTATACCTGGGCTAGACGCCGCCAGCCCTTCCCGGCCGCCATCCCGTTATCTACCCCACAACACTCTTCATGCTGAGCCCCTCCAAGAACACGCTCAAGCTATCCCGGGCCACCTCAGCGACGCAGTGCTCAAAGCTATCGACCCTGATCCGCGCATTCGTCTCTTCAATCACTTCCTGGAACGCATTTCCGAACTTGTTTCGGCCAAAGCCCTTTCCGTGTTCCTTCTCATCCTCGTCGTCGTCATCATCCTCCTCTTCACTCTCACTCTCACTCTCCGTCTCCAGCTCATCAATATCCCCCTCCTCCTCCCTCGCCTTCCGCTTTGCCTCCCTCTTCTGCTCTCTAATAGTCTCCTTCACTCTCTTCGCCGCCTCTCTCTCCTTCGCCTTTTCGGCCTTCTCCTCCTTCCGCTTCCTCGCCGCTTCCCTATCCCCCCAACTCATGCCCTCACCTCCACCTCCTCCCGTTCCCACAACCCCATAAACTCCCCTCTCCGCATTCCAGCACGCAACAACCAAGGGCGTGCCACGCCCACCCATCCCCAGCTTCCCCGTCCGCTGCAGGTCCTGCTCCGCGAACGCCTCACCCAGCCACAGTGCCAGCTTCGTGAGCGCAGAGGGGTGCGTGAAGAGTGCCACGTCTGGGCCGTCTTTGACGATGCATAGCCGGAAGCTGGAGAGATGCTTAATCTGCCTCTTCTCGATGATGGAGGTACCGGTGCGCAGGATGGCGCGGTGGAGGTGCTGCGCTGTGGGTAGCGCGGCTTTGAGTTCTTCGATGCTGCGGGGCGTTAGTGTGTGACTTTCGCTGGGGTGAATAGGGGACTTACTTCTCAAGCGCATCGTAGGCGTCCCAGAAACGGCTGACCCATTCCTCAGCCTCGATCGCACCACTCTCATCAGTGATCTCCTTGGCCTCGCGGCCACGATCCCACCCGCCCTCATCGAGGGTAGTTACGCCCTTCTTCCCCACCTCCAATATTGACCCTACAACGACTCCCACATCCTGCGCACTAAGCGTAGCCCTCCATCCCCAGCTCCTCACAAACCCCCATCCCTCCTTATCACCACCCGCCTCATCCGACTCCGTCGGCGGCACCAGCTCATCCAGTCCGTACATGGCCGAGTATTTGAGGAGCTTGGCACGCAGCCCACGCTTCAGGTCCATGTCCATATGCGTGTAGCTCTGCCTGCATTGTACGAGGCTCACTCCCATCTTGGCGAGCATCTTGTGTAGACGCTTGCGCCCAACATCTGTCCACACGTGTAGCCGGGCTGATAGGTACGGCGAGTGCAGCATGCTGTCGTACAGACTCCAATGGCGGATCAGGAGGAATTTTGGCTCCGGTGAGAGCCGAATGCTGGTATCTGTGGGGCTGCGTGCGGTGGTTGGGATGAGCCCTACGGTGGTGTTAAGTGAAGCGCGATCGTTTAGATCAGGGGGGTTGAGACGGCGCACTTCTTCACGGAGGAGCTGGCGGATGCGGGAGCCGCGAGTGCCGCGCCAGCCAGAGCGGTTGGAGGAGTTCTTCAGGGAGATGGCAACGCCGGTTGCGGAGCGGCCGTAGAGTTCCATTGATGTTACGCCGACTATGGTGAGCCAGAGGACGTCGTTGTCTTCGCGGCCCAGTTCGGAGGCGAGGGAGTACATCATCGAGGCGATGGGTTCGGAGTATGAGGTACCCAGACTGTAATATGCATCCAGGACCAGTTGATTCTTTTGTTGTAATTTGATCAGTCGCCGTCTCAGCGTCCTTGCTGATACTTGCTTTGCAGGTTGTGCAGGTGAAGGCGAAACGGAGCGAGAATCTGTCCTTGCAAGACCATTTGGGCCGTCGACGACCATAAGCCCTCGCCGCTGGGGTCGTGAAGGAGACTCGGGGATAGAGCTCGACTATTCAAATTAGATTAATCATCGCGGTAATCATTTGTAAAACTTACAGAGTTGCTCCGCCTCCTCTGTCGTGGCCTATCGTCATCTTCATCACTATCGTCATCCTCCCGATCCGACCACGACTTCCTCTTCTGGCCAGGCCGAGCCTCAATCATGGGAGTATCCTCGTCTTCCTCGCTCTCGCTCTCTCCATCATCTTCCCGCTCATCAATGGCCGGCATCTCGTCGAGAGCAAAATACGCAGCCCTTTCCGGTCCCAACTCCTCCTCAATATCCCCGTCGTCAAACACAATAATGCCCCCCTTCCCAGGCTTGAAGCCCCTCCCAATCTTCCCATTATCCACCCCTGGCTGCTGCTTTATTGGACCCGGGCTGCCATCCTCTAGCACGCCGTCTCTCTGTGAGCCACCAAACACGTTCTCCAAATGCCATTGTCGTTGTGCGTCCACAACCCAGACCTCGACACCACCAAACGCGCCCTCACCCTCGCTCTCCGCATCAATCCCCAGCATAGCACCTAAGTCGTTCCTTGCCCCAACGCCGAGGCAGACCACGACACCGCCGCTGCCGCCTTGGCTCTCGAGCATGGGTCGCACATTTTCTCGTCCGGCGCGCTCGAGGTCGTTGAAGCCTGCGATTGGCTGGATCTTGTGGGGGATATAGTCGTGTTTGAGGAGGTGGGTGAGAATTCGGCAGCCGCAGAGGGCGTCGGGCTCAAGGGCCACGAGGATCAAGACTGGTGGGGAGAGAGGGTGGTGAGTGCGTTGGAGGTGGAGGTAGAGGGTCGAGAGGAGCGATCGTGGGAGGTACATTGTGCCGTATAGTTGTCAATTGCTGTAGGACCTCTGCCCTTGGGAGCAGAAGCCAAGAATCGAGAGGCTCAGGCGTCTGGAGAGTTGCGAGTCCGTTAATGTATCTTCTGGATCCAGGCGTGCAAAGACGCGGGGCGGCTTTCTCGAGGATTTTGAGCGCGTCTAGAAATCGATGGGAGACATTTGCAAGAAAGTTGTCCTGTTTATTCGGTGGGTAATATGTATAGGATGTGTATAATCGTATATTGGCGCCCAGGAGAAGTCGTAGGTATGATTACTTGTGACATGTATGAACTGCACTTGTCCATGTATCAAAGTCGCGTAACTGGTGTTGGCGACGTGACGACGCGACTTTTGGGATCGCGCTAAAGCTGGACCCTAGGCACATCGGGACCAAACCACTTAAAGTCCGTCAACACCACCACTTACCGATCTCATACGTTGAACAGCATACTAAATCTGAATAATTTTATTTTGGCGATTGTACCTTGTGCAGAGCATATTGAATTAAATATATTAATTTTTACAGTCTGGAGCCTTTTTCGCCATCATGTAAAATTCGTGTAAATTCATGTACACCGTACCGTACAACATTTTTTTCAACAAGTCGATGAAATATTGGTTAAGTATGAGAAGCACACAAGTATTTGCATCTATAAATGTCAGGCACTACATTATGACTTTGAATTATAATATCTACTACAAGTACGTGTTATCGCATTTTTATTCTTAACAGCAATATTTCATTATTGACAGTAATAAAATTTAGTTTTAATTTAGCAACCACTGCGAATTTTAAAGCAGCGTTACAAAGTGAAATCATAACTCTAAGGCACTAGACAAAAAATCTAGAAGACGCGTAAGTGAATGAATAATTGCCTATGAAGGTGACCTAAAACAGCTGGATTGGCCAGAATCCAGTAGTGGTGAGCGACTCGGGGAGTACAGCGGCGAGAAATGATTCCTGGTGTTACGGCACCATCTCCGAATTCGCCGAAGCACCCGACTTATTCTAGCTGAACTAGCTTTCTCTCCACAATTATGTCTCTGGGAATTCCCACGGTTTATCTGTAAGTAGCGGGGAAAAGTAGAGCTATATCTTGCCGAGTAGGATTCCTCGCAATGTTGTGGACTGGGAATGGACTAGTTGCTGTTAACCAGCATAAAGAGGCTTCTTCCATAGTCCTTCAACCTCGACAATTGTATTCGCAAGCTGGAAACATTTTGTGTCTATTCTTATTTCCACCTTCGGCATAATGCATCTCATCAACGAGGACTTGGCTACAGCGGTCCCAGCTCACGAGGAGAAGACCGTTAATGATATCACCCACCTGGATGAATTTCATACCTCGACTCATTCTGGTTATAAGACAGACAGAGATGGACCGTCTGCAGTAGGTGTGAACTTCTCTCGGGTAGATGAGGCGAAAACACTCCGAAAAATGGATATTCGCCTTATCCCAGTTTTGACAGTACTTTATTTACTGAGCTTTATGGACAGAGGGTACGAATTTCGCGCCCCTACTCAACTACAATTACTAATATTGTCAGGAACATTGGTAATGCGAATGTCCAGGGCCTCACAGTCGACCTTGGGTTAAGTGGCGCGGAATACAATTTGTGTCTAACAGTGTTCTTCTTCACATACTGTATTTTTGAGATTCCATCCAACTTGCTTTTGAAAAGGCTCCGTCCCTCGGTAAATAGAACAACATAATCTAATTCTCCAACAATTCACGTCACTGACTATACTGAAATCAGATATACTTGCCTTCTATAATGGTCCTATGGGGGTCCTGCACCGTTTGCTTAGGTAGGTTTCTTTGGTGGTTGCCCCTAGAATGATCGATAATAAAGGATGACAGGTGTTGTCCAAAATTTCCACGGCCTTTTCGCAGTCCGAACCATCCTTGGTGCCACTGAAGCTGGCCTCTACCCAGGTGTAGCGTACTATTTAACAATGTGGTACTGTACCGCGGAAATGCAATGGCGACAAGGGCTTTTCTTCAGTGGTGCTTCTATTGCGGGAGCATTCTCTGGTCTGCTTGCATACGGAATCAACAAGTATGCCAGCGCGTTGCTTAACAAAAGAATAAAATGAGTAACAACATCTAGCATGGATGGTATCGGTGGCTATGAGGGTTGGCGTTGGATGTGAGTTATGAAAGGGTCACTGGAACAGTCAGCACTGATATTTACAGTTTTATTCTCGAAGGATTGCTCACAGTAGTTACTGCTTTTGCTGCATTCTTTGTAATGCATGACTTTCCTCATACTGCGTCATTTCTCACTGTAGAAGAAAGGGCCTGGGCATCAAATGTTTGTAATCTCCTTCTATATTTGCTTGGTACGTACTAACGATACCAGCGTCTAAACTATCAAGGTTCTTCTCGATCAGGACGACAGGTTGCGGAGAGCAACCAGTTTGATTGGAAATTCCTCCGTCAGGCATTGTCTGATTGGCAACTTTGGGTCTCTTCATTTGTGGGTAGGCCTTAGTACTGGTGCTACGGGGAGAAGTACTAACCATCGTAGATGTATTGGGGAATTGTCTGCCCATTATATGGAATCTCACTCTTTCTTCCCACAATCATTTTTCAACTAGGTACGCATGTTTAATTGCTACATCTTTCTTTAATTGAGGACCCCATGTCGTAAAAGATCAGATTTAACTGTATTAGGATATACTGCTCAAGTTGCACAATTACTTACTATCCCTATCTACATCACTGCGGCAATCCTTACCATTATTGTAGCATACTTCTCTGATAAAGCGGCAAAGGGTAATACTGACGTCTAAGATACATATTAATACTTTGTTGATGATTGATAGCTGGCAAGCCACGAAGTCCCTACATTTTCATCCCGATGTGCTGCATTTTAGCTGGTTTTGTTATTGCTAGTAAGATTTTCTTCCTGAATGTAATTTAAGCTACAGCTGATTACTCCTAGTTGCTGGATCAGCGGCAGGTAACCTCCCAGGTTTAGTGTATGCAGGCGTACTCATCGCTACCTGTGGAATTTACCCTGCTTTCCCTGGCAACATAACGTGGATTTCTAACAATTTAGCTGGATCATACAAGCGAGCTGTTGGGATGGCCTTCCAGGTCGGGGTTGGAAATCTCGGTGGAGCTATGGCTTCAAACTTTTATCGGCAGAAAGACGGTCCCAAGTTCTTGCTCGGTCACGGGCTCGAGATCGGCTTTATCACCATGGGGCTTATTGGGGTCGTAATCTTGCGTCTTAATTACGCTAGGATTAACAGAAAGAGGGATTTGTTAATGGATGATGGGGCTGAATTAACAGACAACGAGATCAGTGATCTCGGAGATCGTGCGCCAACTTTCAGGTACCAGCTATGAGAAGGATGTTATTAGACTATTGGCGAAAAACTCCCGATTGGAACCATATTATTCAAATTGTCGACGTCCAAATGGCCCAACAACAGTGACTTTCAACTTTTGTCCGCTTGTGATCTCATCCTTGCGTTCTAGTAGCTCACTCACACTCCACTGACTCGCAATAAACCTCCCACTGAGAAATTTGGCGTGTTCGTGAGAGAGCCATACGGCCAGACCCCCAACGAGCTCAGGTGTCTCCAGATCGAAATAGTCTTGGAAAGCTTTATCGTGCATGTCGGTGGCATGCATTCCTGGATGTAGCGCAATGGCGGTGATGTTGGGATGTTCCTGGGCCACGAAAGGGATTTGTTGGAGATTCAAGAGCTTGGAGATACAGTAGCCGCTCTGAGAAGGTATCACTGACCAGGCGCCAGCACTGGTAACATTAATTAGTGTAGCGGAAATGTCTGGGCTTGGAAGAAGGCGGATGAATGATCGAGTAATCAGAAACGTCCCCTTGCCATTCAACTCAAAATTTGACCACCACGTCTCTGGATCCTGAGCTTCAATTGCACCATCATCCTTCCCCGCGTTAATTCCGGCGTTGTTGACCAAAATATCTGCGTGTCCAAACGTCTCCTTAATTTTCGCGAAGGCGCTCTCAACCTCCTTTGCGTCAGAAATGTTGACGCTTACCCACATCACCTCAGTCTTAGGGTTGATCTTGCGGATCTGAACTGCTACCTCTTTAAGCTGCGCTCCATTTCGAGCCAGTAATACAAGTCCTTTGACACCGGCTTTCGCAAAAGCAGGCGCGAATCCACAAGCCCCGATCCCTCGGCTAGCTCCAGTAACAACGGCCACTTTTCCCGCAAGACTCAGCTCAGACTTGGTTGGATCAATAGCTGAGTAGACGTCTTGGTAAACCGTACGAGTGAATTGGAGTCCGGCCCTGGATTCATAGTCAGTACCCTCACATGAAGAATGGGCCAGCTTCTGCACCTGAAATAATCTTTTGGCAGATCAGAGAAGTCCATCGTGCCCGTCAATATGGCGTGAGTAATGCAAGCGTTGAAATCTTCGCGAAGAATGTTTAGATTGGAGTCTAAGTGCTCTTGTCTGCAGATGTGGCGCTGGCCAGACTGGAGCCTCGCTAAGTAGAGGAGGGCGGGTTACCATTCGTTGTCACGCTTCAGTTACATAGACGACTTCAATTTACCCGAATCCGAGCAACAGGATTAGGTCCTGCAACTATCAGCAAACACTGCGGACTTACATTTTAAGATCCGTTGTAGCTCATTGTGCCCTCTATCCCAGATTTTTGGATTACTTTGCTGTAGTGTACACCAAATACTTGTTCCAACAAGCGAGGCTCCTACGAAAAGCTTGCTGTAGGCGAGATAGACCTCAATTGCGACGAAGAAACATTGGCATCTCTCCAGAGTTCCTCTCGCAAACGTTCATGCGCCTCATTTCCTTCTTTCCTTCGTTCTGGCCTCTTCTGGGGTTTGTAGCCTTGGGTGCTTGTGCGGTGGGATGGTTCGCCGCTTTTGCAATAACCTTGGCCGCAAGCAAGACGCTCAGTAAAAGTCCTCAGCCAGGGTTCCTGCCAGGTGGGAATCTCAGTGTCCCAGGATACGGCATGGTCTACAGGCAAAGTTACTGCAATGGCTGGGCCGATCCACAAGGTGCACGAGAGCGTGGCTGCATTTTAGACTCGTTGCAGGGTGGTTGGATACATGAACTATGTACGAATCCAGAATTACTAGAGGAATGGAAGGCAATGCCAGATTTTGGGTGGTACTGGGACGAAAAACGCACACAAAGAATATCCCAGGAACAAGTATATGCAGGAGAAGTTCAGTAAGTCAGCGAAAATTATTTGTACTATTTATACATCAAATTGGCCTCAGCTTCGAAGCATCTTCTCCTGCGTATTTGTTGAAAAGAATAAACTACTAAGACAAGCTAGAATAAACCGCATGATGTGGACCAACGAAGAGTGGCATTTTACTCATTGCCTTTTTATTCTAAGACTTCGAACAGCTAATTCATTGTTGCGGAATCGTGGGCTGAGCTTGTCAGTGCTTGACCCTGTGCACACGGATCATTGTTTGAGTAGGGTGTCCGCATCAGGTACAGCGCGAGATAGAGTGAAGGTGAACACTGGAGTTCAATTTACAGATTTCAATGGGATTGAGGAGACGACCGGATTTGCTGGGGAGTGCTATATGCCGATGCTATGAGGGTTCGCATATTCTGCCTATGTAACTTGTAGGACAACAGTTTGCTGTCAACATACCACAATGCAGCAGCCCACTTTCTATTCTTCGATTTCCGTACACAATGAGAATGAAAACTTAATCACTTAATGAACATCAAATTATATCTAGGTAAACAGAGAAATGCGGAATATTGCGGGGTGGGGGAAGCTTCTCACTCCTGTGTTCATGCTCTCAAAATGACCCTCAACATCTATGCCCGCGAGGTCTTCCACGATCTGAAATGGCACGTCCGGACCGACAGACTTATGATCCATCACTTCCATGTACGTACTGGTCAATATTTCCGCCTAAAAATTGAAATTTCTGCCGAATTTCCCCGTGAAAGTTGAGGGTCTGATTCTGCAGCTTTAGGCCGAAAAGGCGAAAGACATGGCTGACCAACATTCGATATGTCTCTTGCTGTTCGGACCGGCGCCACGGAAGTGGGCACATTACTATAACTCCCTGAGAGAACATAATAGCTTTCTTTGCCAACGAAAGAGTTTCCCAAAATTCCACTCCAACAGGATGTCGAGCCGGCGATCCGAATCTGAGAGTGAAGAAACCCTGTTCCTTCCCAAAGCCGAGGAGGAGATCAACGCCGGGAGGTACGGCATTCGCAATAAGAGATGGACACTATGTGAGAGGGCATTGAGTCTACATAATCTTCTAATAGCTACATTTGCTGCTGCGACTTTGAAAGGAGGATGCCGATACGGCCGGACCCTCGTCAGCATCAGCATGCGGCTGACCCAAAGCTGACGGCGGGGATAATCTGATCTTGGCAGTGCATGGTTGGTTTGCCGGTATCTGGAGTGTACTTGGGCGCTTTCTTACCTGGTTTGCCGGGTTTTCGCCAACTGGAATCGTAACATTACACCTCTGACGAAAGTTGAGGCTCCGATATCTGTGGTCGATGCTGTTGTGAAGGATCAAGAGACTAATGGTGTTTGTTTGCCCGTCCCGCCAAGACATGCATATGTCAAAGAACATGCTTAAATTAGACGAGTTTCACCTATAAATCAGGCTGGTAATGCAAGTCTAAAAATAAACTGTCCACAAAGAGTGAGGAAATTCACACATCCCGTATGAAACAAGCCCATGAGTCTATTACAGTCAATTATCATCAGGGTGATCCAGTACTCGATCGAGCGTGTTGAGGCGATACCGTATGTTTTCCTGCACCAAACCCCTGTCACGATCCTTACGTCAAAAACATTGAGCAAAGAGACGACTGGATGACGCCGTCTTGGCAAGTGTTGACTATTCCTGGCGATTTTCCTCCTAACAGGCATACATTTTGCTCAATCTCACGTACGCTCGTATACCTCGTGATGATTAAGGCTCACTCAGGTAAGGCGTGGGCGGGTCTGCATTTATAATTGATTTGACGATACCCCATCATCACCACACCCAAAAACAACGACATAACAGAAGAACGTCACACTGAATGAATACCCCTCTTCTCTATCCTAATCATACGGAGAATGTCCGTGGCGCATAAAGGCAATTTGAGTCCATCCAGACCATCCATGCCTTGGCCGGAAAGCCTGCAAATGCGCTTAATAACAATTTAGCGCCCCTGCACGGGCAAAACCGCCGCTAAGAGCTGACGAAGGATCGCTAGCGCGAGGTTTATATAGAATAGGAAAGTGGCTGCGTTGCAGCCTCGGGCCTTCTAAGATGAAGCATGCCCTGGCGGTGGGCGACCAGTGTGGAGACAGCCATGGAAAGTTCATGGAGAGGCTTGGCGTGGGGAGATCGGTCCGACAGGTTCCTGGATTTGGGATGGGAGAGCTCATTAAGGTATTCTGGCGTCCGGTAGTCAGGGACGGCGTGGTTTGGCAGCGGTAATTCGCCGAGAGTGTTCATGAGGCATCATGAGGCGAATGCCTCTCTTCTCTGTGATGGACCATGGTTCTTCCCACGATTACGCACAAAAGACAATATGATGACCGCCTGAGCCACCAAGTCAGGGGTATCGAGGATCCCATGCCTCCGACTGGCCACTCTTTGAGGGCAAGCGGCAGGCGCAAGCCACCAACTCAAGCCGTGCGATCCGCGCCTCTACCGCGCCAAGCTTCCTTAGCAAGGATCCCTAAAGAGATGCTGGCACCGTTGACAGCACAAGCCCCGGTTAAAAGGGGGATCGGCGAATGGAGAGGCCGCAAATCCGCACGTAGCTCTCATTAAGCTTACTGTGGAGAGGCCCTTTGTGAGGGCGCCTCGCCGGGAGTGGTTGCTAAATTTACCTTATTCCCTGAAGGATCCTTACAGCATGTCAAAGGCATGCTCCATACGGCCCGAACGGCAGCCTGCGCGAAGTATAAAGGCATGGTGATCGCCATGAAGATCTGTTTCCTCGTCAGAGCAGGTGCATTCTCATCAGTCTCAGTCAACTTCGTCCAGACAATCCGATCACTCGTCAGTCCTTGACCTCTATCATTATGGCTTCCTCCCTCTTCAAGGCTGCGGCCGCAGCTGTCCTCTTCGGCTCCCCAGCCCTCGCGGGTCTTGGAAAGCCGACGCTCTTCCAAGATGGTCTGTCTCCCCATGTTGACTCTGTCTTCTGGGAACACCTCACACCAACCCAGAGCACCTACGACAGATGGGAATGGGGATGGATCCCAGAGACCTGCTTCAACCATGCCAACGACAACAACGTCAGCCCGTACGACATGGAGATCTACAACGTTCACTACACCGACTGCGGAAGTGCGTTCGTCTTCTGCCGTCACAACGCTGCCAACCTTGGGTAGGTTCTCCCTTCCTAATCCATTGAACCCCACTGACACTCCCTAGCATTGTCGACATGATTGACCTGTTCGGCCGTCTGCCAATCCACGAGCGTCAGTACATCACCAACGTGATTGCTGTCCCCGGTGGTGGCTCTGCCTACGAGACCTCTGCCATCGTCGTCTTCCAAGGCCCCGTCGGCACCCCATCCGTCTTCCAGCACGAGGTCGGCCACGCCGTCGATGCCTACCACAACGACGTCGGATCCAGCGAGACCTCCCTCTTCAAGGATGCCATCAACGCCGACAGCTGCGTTCCAGATGACTATGCGAACTCCAGTAAGTCACACCACTTCTGTATATAACGCGGCGTGCTAACCAACCCAGGCAACGCCGAGGACTACACCCAAGTCAGCGTGCTCGCTTTGTACGAGATCGTTAACCCCGGTGGTCTCGACCCAATCGGCAACTGGCGCTGCCTCGAGAAACAAAAGAACGCTGTCAACCAACTGCAGGGTGATGCCATGATCCCCGGTGGCAGCTGCACTTTCCGTTGGGCCGATGCTGCCATCATTAGCATGGGTCCCGCGACCGGCAATGGCAAGCGCAACGTCGGTGCCAAGCCAACCCCTAACTTGGTCGCTGGCCAGCCCGGTGTCAAGGTGCTCCCATTCGAGCACAGCAGCAAGGTCACTCAGTACAAGGACCTGCACTTTAACAAGGCCCAGTCCGCCAAGGCTTCCAGCTTCGCCGTCGAGAGGAGGCAGGTTGCTTTCAGCGGTTAGATGGTAGCTGCGGAGAGGTTTTGGACAAATCTATTTGGACACTGTATGTAGTACTATCTGTATTCAGATTGAATGACCTGTTACTATGTTACAATTGCTTGACTTGTGTGGTATGCCTTGTGAGTCATAAACTTTAATATCTGTTCGTTCTATATAGTGAACAGCATTAGCGCCAACGATTGATAGCTTAGCTGAATAGTAGTGCTTTAATGTGGCTCATGTAGTATCTATCATCCTATTTTAGACTCATGGGCCGCGCCGGTACTACTAGTCAAGGTTAAAATTTGGCTGGCCACGCTACTAGTAGTGTAAAAACCCAAGATAAGATCATGGCTCGATCTCTCATATTCTTTTCTAGTTAACGAATTTTTCTCAAGCCTCTTTTACTGTTACCTTAGAATCAGTTCTAATTACGCAACAACATGGGCCTTCTATACTTCGACTTAAACAGAAGCCGCGGGAGCGAGCTTATTGACGCCAAAATTCGGAAGATATCCCAAGAACTAGCTAGTAATAATGACGGTACTGCAAGGCAATCAAAGTCACAGGTCAACAAAAAGGAGCGAGAGCTCATAATACTTAAGCGCCAGAAAAAAGCTATGAAAGATGATGTCGATGAAGCCTTACAACGGTACCCCACGATCGAAGACGCCTACTCCTCAGCTCTATTAACGAAAGCCATATCTCCGTCTAACAAACAGCGGAGAAAAGTGCATGAACCGAGTTTGTTTGCGAAGGGTGTTCAGTCGTACTATAATTCTGTGCGGCGGTCCACTTCATCTAAGGACTACTATGGTAACTACGAGGTTGAAAAATACTGTCACTTTGGTGGATGGCTGCCTGGAATGAGTATCAAATGCTTTCACCTTGTTCCAAAGTCGCTAGAGTCAGATGAGATAGCATATCTCCTTGGCGTTCGGGAAGCTGATCTGTCTGAGCCTCGGAATGGTATGTTTGCTTTTCCTTTGCTCCTGTTAAGTGTGTTATTAATTCATATTTGAAGGAATCGCTCTAAATATATCCAACTATACCGATCTTAACAATGGGCGAATTGTTATAGTGCCGGACAAACCTAAAAATGGAGAAGAGGCTATTTGGAGATTCCTGCAAGTACATAAATTATTACCTTCTGGACAAAAGGTACGTTTGAAATATTATTAGCCTTATGTTGGCTTAACAGTTACCCTAGGATATCGATGGCAAGGTGCTAGAATTTCTATCTCCAAACCAGCCAGCTCGCCGATACCTATATCTGCGATATGTGATGACGTTTTTGCAACAGCAGAGACTCGGAAACGTAGACTGGCTTGATTTTGTCAAAGCGAGAGGCAACGTCTGGGGACTACCAGGTCCATATCTCCGGAAATCAATGTTGTTCGCGCTGGCAAGACGAGTCTTGGGCCAGGACTTGCCTGAATATTTCTATGACTCAACATTTACTGTGGCGGATGGCTGCCCGCAGCGCAGCGACGAAGACGAAGACGACCTCGCCATGGCTTTAGATTATAAGATGCAGTGCGACTATGCTGATATAACCAAGTCCGATGAAGAATGGAGTTCAGATGACGCATGGAGCGACGATTCAGATACAGACGAAGAAGCAAACGGTGGCTTTGGTAAATACGGTCATAGTCCTAGATCCAGAACGTCAGATACGGGTGGAATCGTGGCATAGTTCCCAAAGGAAACTCTGAAAACAAACTAGTATAAATTACACTGTTCTTAATTCTCATCGTTGAATCAATCTGCATTCTTCTCTATAACGAAGCTATAAACCTCTTCAATGAAATGATCTCGCAAAACATCGACCCAGTTATCAGCCTTACTAGACGACGGTATGTCTAACTTGCGCCTAGGAGCAGTGCCATTGGTCGTGACAACGGCATCGAACTACAGGGTGCTGGCAGTGATAACAGAACATACAGAAACGCACGATGCAGATAGAACGAGAGCCGGAGCGGACTGTGCCGACAGGATGCCATCGCCACTTGAAAGCAAGTGAATTTTATGTGTCCGGTCTAGAAAAGGGATTTGAAATCCCATCCCATGCAGCCCCAACTGCCCCTCCTTCTCTAATACCTCCCCAAACGCGCTTATCCTTCTCCCCCCCTTTTCCCCTCCTATCCCCGGCACCCCTCCCACTGACCGCTCACTTCCCTTGCTCCCTGATAATAGAGTACGTGAAGTATATACACTAAAACTCCAGTGTTAAGGCGTACGCAAGCAAATGTCTCGACTATGCCTCATTAACCCCCCGGCCAGCAGCAGCAGCAGCAGCAGCACAGCTCACAGCTTCCCCTGAAAAAATAAACAAAAAAAGCAACCCGTTCGCTGCATGTCCATCTCAGTGCCATGTTTAGCCCGGAAAAAATTGCAGCATTGGCGGTGTTGTCGAGGGAACTCTACTCGCCCCTGAATTATCTATTTGTGATGGCAGCAGCTTGTCTTTCTTCTCCGCTTCTTCAGACCTTTCAGTAATATACAAGCTGGATGTACGTCTACTCTCCACCACCATTATCCACGAGCGGGTTTGAAGCGGGCTAGTTCAGGCGATGCGGTGAGAATACGGCTGTGCCGCTCTCACTGTCGAAATATTCTCACCGTGTTGCTCTCACTGCCGTGTCCGCTGTCACCACCACATCACCAAAACCAAGCGCTGGGAAATGGAAGTGTTGGGAAATACCTTTGCGCATCGAGAAATACTTCGACGAACTTCTTCATCCTTGATGAATCCATTGCGCGGTTGTTCACTGACAGGTGTTGGAGCCAGTCAGACCTCTTGATCTTCTTCTTCTTCCCGTCGGCCAGCACGACAACAGGATCATCCTCTGCCAGTCCCCACAAGAGACCGGGAACCATACCCGCCTGCCTTGCCCTCACGTCGTCCCAGAGGGATGATAGGTCTGGATGAATGTTCTCATGAAGAGCTCGAATGATATAGAGGAGGCCGAAGCCATCCGACTGGCCTTTGGGCCGGTACTGACAAGACGCCTGGTATTTGTGCATGAAGGCCTCTGACTTCTCCCACTCGCCTTGATCGAGGGTGATCCCAACATATTTTACGTCCAGATTCGGGAGGTGGACACAGTAGAAAAGGGGAGGAGAAGGGTATGCCCTAGATTGTATCTTCATTGTGGTAGAATTATATCGTTCTTTATATACGCCAACATCTACTCCCCCCATCCCTCCCATTTCCCTCTCCCCTCTTCCCCTCTCCCCTCTTTCCCCATCCCCGTTCCACAAACCATCTCTCCAGCTCTCACCACACCATTAATTCCCGCCCCGACTTTTCGATTCCCTCATCCAAACAGTATCTCAAAAACGCCCAAAACACCCTCGTCGTCATCGTCTTTCATCCATCATCCAAAAAAGGAGCGTGGGGGTATAATATCTATCCATCATGCGCGTCGCGTCGCAGTCGTAAAGGAGCGTGGGTATCAAAAATCAAATCAACATCGTCGTTCCAAAACATCAAAGCTTCTCCTCCCCTATCCAAACATCACAAACCCACCTACAAACATCACCAACCCAATCGCCCCTCCAAACAATCCTCCAGCACTTCCGCTAATCCGGGATCCCTCGTTGGGAATCGCCGGGATCGACGGGCTGGGCGTGGAACCACCTCCACCGCCACCAGTAGGCCCAACCACTCCCCCTCCACCACCAGTGTTCGTCTCAGTAGGCACATCCGTCGGCCCCTCCGTCTCACTCGTCAGCGTCGGCGTCGGCTCCTCCGCCGTGGACGTAGGCAGACGACTACTCCTCGTCGTAATCGTGGCATTACTCCACCCCGTCGGCGTAATCGGTACACCAGCGCCGGTACTCGGCTCCCCCCCAACCTCAGTAGTCTGTCCCCCCCCTCCATTCTGTTCCTCGCCACCTCCGGGGGAAACCACACTTTCCGAGCCATGGGCGTCGCAGAAATCAATCCACTGCGCGAATTCGGGCTCCACATACGGCTTCAAACTCTTCTGCGTGACATCCCCGTTGTTAACCACGCACTGTCTGCACAGACTCACGTAGTTGAGGAATGGGGAACCGGCGGCACAGAGAGCGGGCGTTTTACCCACTTGTTGCGCGACGGTGACGACGTTGGTGCATTTATCGAAACACACACCGGGCACAGTCTCGATCTCGCGTTTGGATACTGCGGCGGGGGTGTATGCTGCTGTGATAGTGGCTTGGCTGGCCCAGTTACCCGTGGTGACTGTAGCGACTGGCACCCCGTCTACTACCTCGACCACGACGTCCTCGGAGAAAATGTCATAGCTGAGTCCGAATGCTAGGGGCGAGAGTGCGAAGTACCCCTCGGGAAGGGGGTAGTAGCCCGTCTCACCGTGCTTCCACTCCACGGGCTTGAAGTCGGGGGCGTCGAAACAGTCCTCTGGATCGCAGACGTAGGAGCGTGCTGGTGGGTCGGCGAAGCGGTCACATCCTAGGGGTTTGCGGGGGGCGCAGATTTGGCCGGGACGGCAGCCCCAGGTGTAGTTATCGGGCTGGGGTTTGACGTTCACGATTGTGGGGGCGGGGACGGCGCAGGTGGACACGCGGGAGGCGATGTAGGAGACGGAGGCGGTTACGGTGATGGTTGTTACGACGCCCGGGAGAGTCACTGGGGTGCCGGAGATGGTGGTTACGACACCCGGCAGCGTGGTGGTGATGGTTGTTGGGCGGTCAACGGTTTGGGTTACGATGTCTGTGACGTGGTCGGTGACATGGTCGGTTTGGTGGTCCGTAACGTGGTCCGTAACATGGTCGGTGACAACGTTGGTCTCGGTCTCGACCTCGGTGCGGACGTCGGTTTGAGTAAGCACTTCGGTCGTGATGATGGTGGTTACCACGCCGGGCTCGGTGATGGTAGTGATGACGCCCGCGAGCGTGGTGGTGTAGGTCACCGGCGGCAGGGTGGTGATTTGGGTGTAGGTTGTGGTGGAGGTGTCAGTGGCTGTTGTGGCGTCGGTCTGGGTGACGACATCGGTCTCGACGGATGTGAGAATATCGGTCTCGATGTATGTGGCCGTGATGGTAGCGCTGGAGATGAAGTTAGCCAATGTAAGTGTGATAATCGTTTCTCATAATGCAAAATCTCCAAGTGATAGCTTATTGCCTCGTCTCAACAGAGGAGCTTAATGCAACACCACTCGAACCTCCTAAGCAAAGAAATCGGGAGAAAAATGATAAACTTACGTCTCCTCATCCACAACCGTCGTAGGCACACTATACATCAATTAGCTTTCTATCCCCACCTATCAACCCCCAACTCATAGGCAATACTCACACAACAGTCTCCGTCTTCGTCTTCGTCTTATACTCCGTCTCCGTCTTCGTCCTCGTCACCGTCTCCGTCTTCCCATGCTCATACTTGGTCGTCGTCTCCGTCTTCGTCCTCGTCTCCGTCACAGTCTTCGTCCTCCCATGCTCCGTCGTCGTCTTCGTCACCGTCGTCGTCCTCCCCGGCCCCGTAACCGTCTCCGTCGTCGTCCTGCCTGGTAGCGTCACAGTACCGCCCGGCGCAGTCTCCGTAACAGTCGCCCCAGGAAGCGTCACTGTGGTTCCTGGCTCCGTAACAGTAGCTCCCGGCAACGTCACTGTGGTTCCTGGCTCCGTAACAGTAGCTCCCGGCAACGTCACAGTAGCCCCAGGACCCGTCTCCGTAACAGTAACAGGCGGCTCCGTGACCGTCGTTCCCGGCGCCGTAATAGTCTCATAACACGTCGTCGTAACAGGCGGCAACGTGACCGTCCCCCCCGGCGCCGTCGTCGTCTCAGTCACCGTGCAGGTTTCCGTAGACGTCGTAGCGCAGTGTCCGGGACATTTTCCAAGAGCAATGTCAACGTCGATAGGTCCGACGCCGACGCCTACTTCGAGGGCGCGAGCGACGCGCGGGGCGGTGGTGGGGATTGTGGCTGCGCCGGAGGTGAGGAGGGGGAGGGCGAGGGAGAGGAGGAGGAGGGTGGGTTGCATTATTGCTGTGGGAGGTGGTGGCTATGTGAGAAGGTGTTTTGAAGGCGGTTAAGCCGTGTAGTTAACGTGTGTAGCAAGTGCTAATCAAGCGGCCATGCCAATTCCTCAGCGAGTGTGGTTGAAGCGGTCAGTCAGTCAGTCAACGAAGGTGTTAACGATACACGAAGGTCCACGGCGTTTCTTCCTCAATAGCGAAGGAGGTAGAGAGACAAAGAGGGTGAGTGTGAGGAGGGAGAACAAAGGAGGAGGGAAATGTGAGAAAGAGGAGATGACGGAGGTGGGAGTTGGGGGTATATGGGGGGATTAGGATGGCGTGGGCTGGAGGCTGAGGTGGGTGGGATTGAGGGTGATGGGAGACTGGGGGGATTGGGAGCTATTGTGGGGTTGCCTGGTCGGCGATGTGCGTGGAGGTGCTGTGATGGTGGGAAGTACCTTTTTTTGCAAAGTAACCTTACTCGACGACTAGAAGAGTGCACAAGCAGCAAGTCGTGCCAGGTGTTGGGGTGAGTCTGAGTGGATACAAAGATGCAGATTGCTGCAGGGTGCTATGTAGGGTATGTAGTTGTGTACCTCCCTCCCTCCGCCTCGTCCGTATCCATCGTTTTTCCCACGTCTACGGATCAGCGGTGGGAGGATCCGAGTATACGGGAGTTGTTGTTGTCGAGGTGACAAAATTAACAAAGTTGAGAATGGCTGGCTAGCTGGGGGGTTGATGACATGGATTTCTCCATCAGCCATTTGACGGTGTACCCATTGGGCATCGCACGAGTGGAGTCACATGAATGTATGTAATGTACAAAGATAAAAAGTGTAAACAAGCATGATGGATGTTTGCATATACCCAGGATGGGAAGGTAGGGGAGGGGTATAGGAGAGAGGAAGCAGGGGGGGAGGTAGGGGTGGGTAAGTAAGCTCGGAGTCAATAATAGAAGTATTCCGTATATGTATGACCTTTGTCAGTGTAGTGCGGAGATGGTGAGATGGTGAGATGGTTGTTGACGAAGAAAGAAAGACGAGCTCAGGGACCAGGGACGCATTGGTGGAGAGTTGAGTGATAGTCGGTGGTGGTGGTAGTTGTGTTGTCTCTCGGGAAAATGTCTTTGTTGTGGTTGGGTGGGGATTGAATGGGATGGGATGGTTGACAACGTGGTGGGGTGGAAGAGAGAGAGGTGTGGATGGTGGTGGTGGGTGGTGGTGGGTGGAGAAAGGCAGGGGAGTGGACAGAAGGTGTGGATAGTTTGGATGGGTGGCTGGGGCTGACGAGCGAAGGAAGGAAACAAGGCTGAGTGCTGAAGTCGAACGACAGGAAATATGAACGCGAAAAAGAAGCAAAAAAGCAAAAGGACTGGTTCGATTGCGCGATGATGGCTGGCTGACTGTGTATGTTATCTTTGTGTCGTGATGTGTACTGGCACTTTCCATCTCCAGTACACTCACCTCACACTTCAATTAGCGTACACTGCCACCACCACTCCAAACGCCCAAAAGCACACCGGATCGTGCCCTGGCATGTCCCGCTAGGCGACAGCTTGGCAGGACGGGAAGACGAGTGCGACGACTACGACGACGGTAACAACGGGCGAGTGGATGGCTTGGATGACCAGATGAGGCTTCATCATTCGCGTTCGTGGCGGTGGGTGGGTGTCGGTCGTTCGGGGTCTGCTCCGGGGGATCCTCCGTCCGTACGGTAGGCAATCAAGAGAATCAATAGACTCGGGCGATAGAGTGGAAAGAGCACTCTAGTATGGTGGTATTGTAACTGTGTATGGTAGTATCCCCGTAGTAAGCATGCATGCGACTAACTGTGGCGTGCATGAAGCTTGGCAAGATGTGGCGTGAGAAAGGGCAAGAGGTGAGAGGAGGAAGTATGGCCGAGGAGATACAGTAACAAAAAGAGGATGAGGCTAGAGAGAGGGCGTGGCCGTGGGAGTGGGCGGTGTGTCGTGGTGCCATAGGGCTGAGGCTGGTAGGAACAAAGCTCAAAGTGGAGTCGAAGGATTTCTTATCGAAAATGGCACTGGTGGGAGGGAGTGGTTGGGGTCTGTGTGTGGTGGTGGTCGAGGCGTATAGTGGAGTCGATTAACGAACGATTACCGACCGGTGAGATGGAAATGAGCTATAAACAGATCAAGAGGATTTTTGTAGTCTAATCACGTATAATCAGCTGTAAATATAGTAAACAAACTAAAGGGTTAGGGCTGATTCTGATGATGATATTGTACGTACAATGAAGAATTGAATGTTTATATTTGACTCTAACGTATAATCATCATTACCGAGACTGGAAATAAATGTACATACACCAAGAGGGAGAAGATGAGTGCGACCGACAAAGGAAAAGAGGGTCTGCCTGTCTGTCAGTAAGTGACATGCCAAGAGAACTGTCATGCTACTAAGGGAAAAAGTACCTTTTCTATTTGACAGCAAGTGTAAGGTACAACCGGCCCGGACCAGGGATCACACCCCGGCCCCATAAACGAACCAGTAAACGGGCCAGTAAGGGGGAGGGGAAGATGGCTTGGCTTTACTATAGTAGCTCTTTCCCTCTCTTAGCTCAACTCCGGCTTAGCTCTTCCCTCTATCGTGACTTTTCCTCGGTCGTGACTTCTCCTCTATGCACGCAATCCGCACGCAATGCTCGCTTACTCACATATGCCTAATCTGTAGTTTACTACTACTCGAGTATAGTACTGTCAGCAAGGCCCTACCTTTTCTCCGTCTTCCGCCTTACGCTCTCTGCTCGCTCTTTCTCCGGTCCTTCTCCTGCTGCCTCTTTTGTTGCCGTCGTCCATTTCGGGATCTACCCAAGGTAAACCATCAACAAACATCGTGACCTTCATCCCAGCCACCCATCGAATGTGTGGCTGGGTTCATAGCTGGGGTATGTGAAGGCTGCCTTGGGAATTAATGGGGTGTTTTCTATGGCGGAACAAACAGATTAGCCTCACCGACTCAACTCACAAAGATGACATATCTATTTCCGTACCTCACCCACTCTCACCCACTCTCATATCCACACATACATTCCTCCTTCTGTAGCACCATAATCCTCTCACATTCCTCTTCAACGAACACGACATAACCGAAGTCCGAGTCACGACTTGCTACAGTATGCGACCTGCTTCTCCCTCTGCTCCCTTCGACCTGTCACTTCACCACCAACTGCCGCGGTCGCAAGTCCACACCGGTCCAAAAGCTTGGTATGTACATCGCCCCATCAACATCCCCTCTTCGGCCTTCCAGCCTTTCCAGAAACACCCTTGCCCTTTCGCCCATCCCATCCCCGCCACGTCGTCCGTCTCCACCACGCTGCCTACCACACTGCCTCCCCCTCCACCCCTCCATCTCCACTGCTACCACCACCATCACTCCAGCGAGGCTGAGGAAAGTCGGTTCATCGTCCGCTCCTCAATATGCCTGCTAGCCACACTTCCCCGTCCAATCACTCTATCCCGCCAATTCTTCATCCATCCACTATGCCACTACTTCCATCTACGTCTCTTAAATATATCCTGTACAATACTTACTTGTAATACTTCCTGTATAGTACCTTACCTTGTCTTGACTACACGTACTATCAGCCCAAGACATACCAAGACAGTGGGGTCTCAACTGACTCTAGTCACTGCATAATCCGACTGCGGCCACGCCGACGCACAAGTCCCCAAAGAGCACAAGGCTCCAAGAACCTCAGGTCTTTGTACACCCTCCCTCCATACCTCAGTAACTCGCAGTAACTACCCTCTTTGTCCCGATTCTTACTCCATCCATCCAATACTCCTCCATTGGTCCTCCGCCCTGTCCCAGCCTATATCTGATTCCCCTACCCAAAAAGTGGCGCGCGCGCGATGTGATGTCTCCGCACCCATCTCTTATTCCATCTACGATCGATGCTCGTGCGTCGCCCGCCTGCCGCTGTGCACAAATCCTGAAGTTGTGAACCCCGAACCAACGGCTGTACGATTTATGATCGCTGTCGCATTTCCTTAATCTCTGTAAGAAATTCAAAGGTCGCGGCACGCTGATGATCACGATGGTGGCTTCGAGGTGGCCGTTGCTGGCTGTATCGCTGTTGCCGACGCTCGCTTGGGCGCAGACGTCGGGGTGGATTGAGAATGAGGCCAATACGACGATGTGCACATGGAACTTGCCTCGAGGTATGCTTACCAGACAGCAATACCAATCCCATAAACCCCTCTAACAAGCATCTAGTCGGCGTCATTCGAGATACGCTCTACATCGACGGCGGCGAATTATACTGGCAGCCTCTGTTGAAATCAGGGCCACCCTCAGCTCCCATTAAAGATAGTAAGTGAGAAAGAGCCCCCAAACACAAATCGCCAAACTTACCCCCCCAGCCCTCGACAAAGGAGTAATCCACACCCTCAACTTCAGCACCCCCTTCAAGACCTCAGGCAACTTCTCCGAGGCACTATCCACCATCGCCCCCCTCACCGGCCCCTCCAACAACCTCGCCCCCGACTACACCGACGGCGTCCTCCTCGCCAACAACTTCGAATTCCTCACTTACGGCGGCCTCCTCCTCGGCCTCGTCCTCGACTCCGAACCCGACGCCGACGCCTCTCTCGCCTACGAACAATACAACTCCGTCAAAGACCGGAAATTCTCCCCCGGCTTCTCTGAGAAGACCCTCACGCCGCCTGTTAATCGCTATGTGGGGTATGGTGCGGGAGTCAGCGTCCCGTCAGAGAATATGGGATATTATTTTGGCGGGTTGAAGGCGAAGGGTGGGGGGCCGGTGCATGTAACTAGCGGGAACACGACAACAGATCCGACGACGTATTCGAGGAATTTGGTGACCCTGGATATGAGTACGCAGCAGGAGGAGGTGTGGAAGAATGAGCCGCTTGGGAAGACGGTGCCGAATCGTGCGAGCCCGGAGATGGTGTGGGTGCCGGTGGGGGAGAAGGGGGTGTTGGTTGTTATTGGGGGGGTTGTGGATCCGATTTTCACGAATGTGAATACCACGCTCGATCCTACCAGTAAGGCGAACAGCGTGAGTTCTCCCTTCCCCATCTACAAAACTGGCTGATATCTAACTCCCGACAGCAAGCAAACAGCCCCGCCTTCCTCTCCGTCGTCTCCGTCTACGACATCGCCACCAAAGCCTGGTTCCAACAACTCACCACCGGCGCCCCCCCCTCCACAGCCTGGACCCAAGGCTGCGCCGTCGTCGCATCCACCCTTGATGGGGAAACGCACAACATCTACTACTACGGCGGTTTCGACGGCATAAACCTCAACCAGCCCTTCAACGACGAAGTCTGGGTCCTCTCCTTGCCAACCTTCACATGGGTTAAAGTAGCAGAGGGGCGCGCCGGGAATCATGGACGCGCGGGCCATAGATGCGTGATGCCGTATCCGGATCAGATGATTGTGGTGGGGGGGAAACCGTCGAGTGGGGGGGACGAGTTTAACTGTCTGCAAGGGAGTATTGTGCAGTTATTCAATCTCACGTCGCTGAATTGGTACGACTCTTACGACCCGAGGGTGTGGAACAACTACACCGTTCCACCCATCATCGCTGCTGCTGCTGAAGCGAGCACAACGAGATACGTCAACGCATCCCTCGGCACGATCGTGAAGACGAAATACGACGCGACGAAGATTAAGAAGTGGTACCCCTACGAATACACCGCCAACGTCACACACCCAGACGAGCCCGCCAATCCAACCACCACAGCCGTAGCACCTGGTGGAAGCGGGACGCCGAAGTGGCTCGCACCCGTCCTAGGCGTGGTGCTCACACTCGTCGTCCTCTCCGCCCTCGCCATCGCCTTCCTCCTCTGGCGCCGCCGCCGCTACCTCCGCCGCCGCGACAGCGTCGCCGCAACGAGCGAAGTAAACCGCAACCGCATCCTCAGCTGGGTCTGGGGTCACGACGCGAAATCCGGCGGCGGTGGGACGGTGACGAGTGAAGAGTCCCCGAGCACGGCGTTTGATGACGACACGAATGCGGGCAGTGGTGTAGGAGGGAGACCAGGAAGCAGCGGCCGCCACCTGAGTACGGGTACTGTACCGAGTGTTAATGTCGTCGAGGCGGGGGGTGATATGGTCCATGAACTCCCCGATACGAGTAGGATACAGGAGCTCAGCGCGGCGGGGTTGGTGGATGCTCCTATCTCGGGGGTGGGAGGGGGGTTAAAGGCATCGCCTAGTGTCGCGAGTACGGCGTCTAGAACGAGCGAGTTAAGCGCTGACGAGAGGGCTGGGCCTGTTTCTGGATCCGGGTCCGGTGGAGTTGGTGGTGCTGGGAGGAACTCCCCCGGTGGACTGGGGAAGGGAGAACTTGACGGCGGTGCGGGAGCAGGAGAGAGGAGGAGGAGCGGACCGGTTACGCCGCGCGCGGAGAGGTTCGGGAGTGTAGGCAGTGTGAGTGATGGGGAGATGAGCGCGACTGGGGGGTTGAGTCCTGATGAGGGGACTACAGGGGGAGGGGGGAGGAGGAGGAGGAGTGCGTTTGGGGAGATGTTGGATGAGGAGAAGTGAAGGGGGAGAATAATTAAGGGGGTTTATATGATAAAGAATTGAATATACGAGTTTTTTTGTTAGTTGCTGAGATGTGTGCGGAGGTTGTGGGAGTTTGTAAGTAGAAGTGATGATGTTAGGATCTGAAAACGCCTAGGAGCTTGTTCTAACAGGCGAAGGCGTGGGGTTTCTGAATATCTGATCTTCTCATGCCAGTTTCTCACCTATAGATTAAGACCGTGGGGCCCTGTTCCGCGGGTCAAAGACGCCAGGTTCTAAACTAAGATTTTCTTCTCTACAGTTACTATTTAGGGAGGGAGTGGAGATAGCGATCGTGCGGGTGCTATTGTGGGTGTGTGCGTGTATTAGCGTGTGTATATAAATCCAATCCCACCACTTCAACGAATTCAAATTCAAAGTCATCTTGGATGAAGCACAGCTCATTAAGAGCACGGGTGCTTCTGCACGCAAGGGTATCCATAGTATTCTTCCGTGCCAGAACTGCGTTCGGCCGCTGCGGTTGCGTACTGTTCTTGTCACCGCCGTTGCTGCTGCTGTTGGTAAGCTTACTACTGTCATTTGCCTGCCGCTGTCAAAACTTCTTGTCGCCGCTAATTTCTTGTCACTGGTCGTTGTTACTGACTTCTCCCACTCCCAAAGTTATAGCCGCTAAGCATGATTATAAGGCCATGGGCATCTGTCCATTCGTTGTCCAGCAACGAACCAGACAGCATGGTGGTATATATGCGGGGGATGTCGTGGCAGCCCTTATGGGCAGAGGTATGACAATTCTTGATGAATTGAGCTTCATCAAGAACTACTTTAAAGGCTATCTTGTTGAGCCGGTGAAGCTCTGACAGTATCGACAGCTACGGTCGATGGGGTGGACCTCTGCCTCTGTGTTGTTCGTGAACGAGGCTAGAAACTTACTCCACGCACTGTATTGATGGGCAATATACTCATAATTGGAGAGTACAACGTTATAGTTGTATAACTCGGTTGCGGACGTCTATCTTAGAATTAGTCCACATTGGTTACCACATTTCGACAGCGCCGATATGGCCGAATAGCCAAAGATAGGTCGTACCTTGGAGTCGGGGATGAGGATCACAGTAATTACATCTCGCGGCTCTTAGTCGGTACATGCATTGGCAATCTGGAAATCTCGTATGCTTATTTGTGCAGGACACCTTCTGTCTAGGTAGCATTTGAAGCCCACTAGGCATTTTGGCAGACTATGCCGATCAAACCACCACGCCCTGGCGAGTGAGTCCAAACGGGAACACCGAGAGGAGGATCGCTGCATCTACGATTGCTAGTGCGTGGGTCTTCAGGTTTTGGCTCATGAGGACCAATACCAAGATTAGACGTAGTGGTGATGAGTCGAAGGTATTTTACGCTTACTAGATAATGGCATGGCAGCCCCTGAATATGCTGGTAAAGAAATAGAGGCTTCAGGCGAACAGTATTAGTTAGTTAGTTGTCTTTGTAAATACAACTAAGTTATCTTCTTATATCTCCTATGACTTATTTGTACTGTTGAAATCTCTGTAGTATAATAATATTTAGCCAAACACCCCCCCAAAGGGTCATATAGAGACTAAGGTATTCTAAATATTACACTCAATAACTTATTGCGCGCAGCTATCTATTTAATTATGATAATTTTCATCATCCCAGACCATTGTAAGTAGCTGGACCATCTCTCTTCGCCCTTGACCTGCGGTAATATCGAATTTCTTATACGCCTTATAACACATTGACATATCGGCTACTACGTGATTGTAACATGCAACTTTCCCAACCTCGCCTCCGTTGCTGACACTTTCGTAATACGAGTCGGCCTTCGATCCTGAACCGTCACCACCAGAGGGAGAAAACGAACAGTCAGAATTACCTGAGAAATCGGGCATGTCAAAGGAACCAGGAGGAAAGTGATATGTGGTATCTTCCGGGCTTTTTATCCCAGTAGACTGTATCCATGATGATTTGCCCCACACCGTCTCGCAAGTAGAAGAGCCGTCTGCAACAAACCAATAGTATTGAGCGTGGTCGAAGGAGTCGCATTCCCAAAGGCCACAATAATATTGCGCGAAATAACACAAATTTAGAGTAGTGGTTGTTGGAGGCGAAGGGGAAGTCGTCGTTGCTGGAGGACGATTGGTTGTAGTTTTTGGCGGGATGTTAGTGCAGCTGGCAGGCAGTAATGATGTTGTAGTTGGACAGTCCGCTACATCGACAGATCGATAGATCCAGTTGCAATTGAATAGGCTGCTTGTAACGCAGTGTGGAGCCAATGTTGGCAGCGAGTCGTCGGTGGTACTTGGGGCAGTCATAGAACCCCAGCGCGTCGCATCCCACTCATTCTGTAAACTGACGATTAAGCTCGACGCAGCTTTCAAGGCAGCATCATCGGCAAGTTGAGCATTGGAGTCAACGAAATCTGCCGTCTCTTCGGGATATGACACGCTCGTGGTAACAGTTGTGGTGGTGGTACTATCTGTCACGGTACACGCTTCTGTGATTGCACAGTGTGTTCTCGTTGTCGTTGACCACCCTGTTGTACCAGCTGGTACAAAACTACTCACAACCATAGTGCACAAACTCGCCGTCTCCAAAGACGTACAGTCGTTTGACTTGTTCTGCTCGACGTCGCCACATTTGCCATTAGGGCACTTGCTGCAGTCGCCGCTAGGGCACCCCCCATTGCCACATGAGCCTGTGGTGCAACCTAGCCCGCCACACTTGCTAAGAGGGCACCCACCAGAGCAGAGACCTAGGGGGCATCCGGGCCCGCCTCCACACCCGAACAGTCCACATCCACCCCCACAGCCCCAGATGCCGCAGCCGCCACCGCAACCGAATATCCCACACCCAGACGAGCACCCAAACAGCCCACAGTTCTTATGACCGCAGTTTGAAGAACAGGTGGCGGTCGGCTTCGCACTTTTATATGTGACTGTCGGAATGCCAGTGGGTGGTGGGGTGCTTACTGACACAGTAGCTTGCGGCTGGATTGTGACAACGTGAGAAGTGGAGTAAAACACAGGAATGATAACTGCCGTGGATGAGGTTGATGTTCCCCCTGATGTAGTACTACTACCTGCGGCCCCTGTGGCTCCCGTATTGAATGGGTTAGAAGGCATTGGAATCAAACTTGGAGGGAATACAGCCTCGCCGATTCCTAGTGTAATGCTGAATGGCTTAGGCATAACACTCTGAACGGCTGTGAAAGTCGCCGTTGGATTATCGCCTTCGCTGATAAATACTGGCCACCACTCAATTTCGGTAGTAGTGACGATAGGCACCGAGATAGTAGTTGTAGTAGTCACAATTTTTGTTCCTGATGAGACAAGTAGGGTTGTAGTGAGTGCAGGCCAATTGATAGTTGTTGTGAAACCTAGTGGGAACGGCGGCAGTATGAGCGTGCATGGCGGTATACAATTAACCTCTGGATTTGAACTAGACCAGATAGATGGTGGCACGTATATATCCTCACCAACGCTACTCCCATCCTCGAAGGTTTGGAGGTCAACTGCCCAATCTGTAGTTCCCCCGAGTGAATATGCTTCGTATATCTTTGTCCTTATGGCTTTGTTATCGTCGGTCATATAAGCAATCCACTGGGTTTCGTCGTACACCACAATGTCCGAGTAACTATCATCCCGATAAGACTGGACACTTCCAGTTCCCGCAATAATGGCTGCAATCTCGGCGTTTGCAATATAGCCTGGTGTTTGCGTGCAAGCCCCACCATAAGCTCCAGACAAGGGTCCTGTGTATGTGCATTCTGGACCAGCGCAACCAGGCGTGGTCATCTGGAACGAACGACCATAGCTGGTCACGCCTACAACAACTTTATTTGAAGGCACGCCGGCTTTAGTGACCATAGATAGTGCATTAAGTGTCTCAGTTAGATTAACATGAGATTGAAGGCAGTTGCCATCTGGACAGCCAGAAACCGAATAAGGGTGGTCGTAGTCCCACTGACCGTGAAGATCATATGTCATGAAGATGATATAGTCGACAACGAGACTTATGGCTGAAATTGGAAAGCCTCTGAGGTACCACTGCAAAATATCAAGGTTAGTACTATATAATGGAATCGTATTAGTTGGCAAGATTATACTTACGTATCCCGCGGGGGCTGCTATAGACAGCGAAATCTCAGCAGGTAGACTGCTTCTCAGACTATTAAGGAATAGAAAATAATTAAGGCCCTCCTCAGCGGTTCCAGGGGGGATGATTTCCATATCTGGCTCGCCTGGATACTCCCAGTCAAAGTCAACGCCGTCAAGGTTATACTTCTTAACGAAAGCAACAACGTTGGCGACGAACGTATCCCGATTTGGCGCTTCCATAGCCCTACGAAAAATATAATAGGTACTTAGATCGGTTGAAAATGTCCATCCACCTGGAGAAAGAGTATCATGTTAGCGCGATTTCACAAATAGGGGTCAGTTAACCTCAACGAACCAAAAGAAAGAATCTTTTTGAAGCCCGTCATTTGAACGAAATTTAAAAATTGTTGCTCAATTTCAAGAATGTCTACATTCCAGTCGGTAGTGATAGTCGCAAAAGCAAGGTGTATGTGAGTGTATCCTGTAGCGTCGAAATTGGTGATAGGCATATTTAGGCAAGGTCGTGATGAATCGTAACCCTCAAAGTAACCTATCTTCCTAAACACAGTAGGAGCTTGTCCTATAATAATCTGAGTGCCACAGTTAGATATACACCCATTTGTCTCTGGAGCTGCAGTTCCTGGCGCCCCAACTGGTCCCTCAGTAGGGGTGCAGAATTCATCGGTTGTGCCTGCAAAATTCCGGGGTCAGCGAGATATTACAGAAAGAAGAGTTGGCAGATATACATACCACATTGGCCCCACATATCACAGCAGGCATTGAGTGCACACCCGTTAAGTGTTGAAAGGTCTGTCCCAGCCGGAGGAGTCGGCGTCCCTGGGACCTGTGGTCCACAAACAGCATTAACCAAGGGGGCAGGCATCGGCGGTGATCCAGTGCTAAGGCATATATAGCCAAGAGCCTGCATGTCGTCGCAGCCCATCCAACCCCACGTTTTTACATTGAAACTTTGGATTAGCGCGGTAGTAAGGCCATATTTTGCAGCGAGCACGCTACAAGTATCACCTAAATTCACAAAGTAGCTATGACAAGTCCCATCGGAATTTTGCTTTGGGGTATCAGGAAGGGTGCCCGATGAGCAGCAGACGGGCTGGCCTTCTTTGAGATTCCCACATAGTGTAGTACTTGGGTTGTACACAGTGAACTGCGCTGGGGTAATGCCGCAGTCAGCAGCTAGCGAGGTGCAAGAGTCATTGGGGTGAACGAGGATAGTAGCACATGGAGCTCGCGCATGTATCCCACGCGTGGCCTGCACTGCTGTCAATGTGCTGTTAGTCCGGGTAGGCGTCGTCGGAACCATGAAGGTAACATTTTGCCACGCAGCTTCCTTGTCATATTCAGTGATGCATTTTCCGTTTCTCCATGTCTTTATAGCATGCTGTACAGAAGACAAATTGTTGTTCGTGTTCACGATAATGCCGAAAGAAAATCTAGAGCTTCGGCCGTTTGTTGCACAGAGCTGAACCAGAAGACTTTCCGACACTCCATTAGCCTCCACATAAGCTCTGAGTTGTTGAACCACGGTTGTTGTAATGCCCTGACTTTGAATTCCCGAACCAGCATAAAGACCAAGAGCAGCTTGGCCAGAGTATGCAAAGGCTATTGTCTCATTACAACTAGCTTCGCTCTGGCTTATATATCTCTCCATCTGTTGGGCAGCAGCAGCAACGTCTGCGGATGCTGTAGCGTTGCTAGCACCAATCCATGCCATCTGCAATGATGCCTCCACTTGTATAAGATGTTTGGTTGGGAGGCATGACCCATTGGTAGGCGTAGCAGGAGCTCTGAGGCTACCATCAAAATCTGCGGTACAAGATCGTATGCTCGTGTGAGTTCTGTGGTTGTCGAGTGGATTGTAAATTGCAAACTCCAAGAGCATGGTGCGGTTGCATAAAGCAAGTCGATCAACGTCATGATATACAGTCCAATTGCTCGGTTTGCTTCCATTGCAGTTTGTAGGACAGCGCATTCGAGCTGTTTTCGATGTGGCAGAAAGCTTCTCGACCTCTTTTTGAACTGATTCTATACCCGGGGTTTGTAATAGCCTGTCAGAGGCCACAATGCTAGACGGTAAAGGGTGCGCCGCAATATAAGATTCCCATGCACTGTTTGCAGCTGTGCCATAACTTGCAGATGCTAGGTAGGTTGCTAAGACTGGAGCAATAGCGGTTCCTAGAGTCAGCCGCATCTTGGCTTAGAAAATGCAAGTAAACAAAACGGATAATAATCAAGAATAAGATAACTAGGAAAGAGAAAACAAGAAGAGAAGCACCACAAAGGGTATATCGCCATTTTCAAAGTGTATGTCTACGCACCACCTACGACAAAGCGCAATACACCCCAT
Organism: Pseudogymnoascus sp. VKM F-4516 (FW-969); assembly: GCA_000750815.1. Classification (NCBI taxonomy): domain Eukaryota; kingdom Fungi; phylum Ascomycota; class Leotiomycetes; order Thelebolales; family Thelebolaceae; genus Pseudogymnoascus; species Pseudogymnoascus sp. VKM F-4516 (FW-969). The sequence continues at coordinate 54,186 of JPJZ01001173.1, read as the reverse complement.
GGCAGATATAGCCGGGGACTCTAACAAGAGCCAATAAATACGGTACGAATGCAGTAGTGGCGAAGTATTTTCTGCGAAGCTCGGCCTACGATACTTTCATATTTTGCTTCGTACGGGATATTGTGTTACAACGGTGATAATGCAGCTGCAGGGGATAGACCAGAACCCCTGTCACACCGTGGCACTTCTATCCCTCGCCCTGTTCCCCGTCCGTTCCGTTCCGAAATCCACCTATTAGCTCATTCCATCTACAGTTATTTACTGTCCGCCGCTGCCTAATGTTAAATATGTTGGACCTACTCCGGATTAGTGCTCTACTCGGGGTTATTGCGGTCGTAGTCCAAGGAAATAACCCCTGCATGCCAAGCGCGGTCCGACCCTACTACAAGCCTCATCTAAGGCTTGTTGGAAATGCTTTTATCCGCATACCCCTAACACCAATAATTAGTAAAAGTCTCATTCACTAGTACACTTAGGCATCTGGCGTCGACCCAAAGCGTTTGGTTAAACCTAGCATATTTATTACCCTGCACTTGGCATTTAATAGTCCAATTAAACAGTTGTAAATGACTACTTACAGCCTCCCCGGTAACAAGCGGGAGATCAGCCTGATCTACACTGTTAGTACAATATACAGGAGGGTGTGTTCTATCAGTGGGGGATAGTGTGGGGGCCGGAGCCTAACCTCTTTACGAGCGATGATAGCTTGGGTACAGCGCCCCTGGTGTATCCACCGCTTATGCAGGCAAGCAATATTTGCTTTCAATTACGTCTGGAAATGGAGTAGCAACAATGCAAAGACATTTCTCCTTAGTTTTCGAACAACTCTCCTCCCTCCCCTCCCAGCTAACCACGACGCTCTAATATACGCTTGTAGCTCTACGTAGGAAACACCAATACGGATAATTTACAATGTTATTTCCCCGCTACGTCTTATATTTACAAATACCAGCTCATCCGTAGATTCACCTCTCGATCATTTGCTACAGTGAAGTCTACGCCAATTAACCCACCGCCGACATGCTGCTCTCATACCTTGTCTCTGCCTGTCTAGCTATCCCTCTAGTAGCAGGGTACCTTGTGGCCCCTCCAGTGGGATCAACTCCTGCCCCGTTGACCGTCACCAGTTGCAGTAGATGGGTAGTGGTCACCTCGTCCATGACCTGTGCATCAATTACTACCACATATGGAATAACCATCGCGCAATTTGAAGCATTGGTAAGTTTCCCCTGGCCTTGTATTGCGTTTGTAGAGAGCGTGTACTAATACAACTTGATAGAATCCAATTCTAGGCTCATCTTGCCAACTATTAAGCGGCTTTGCATTCTGCGTGGAGGAGAATTTTGGGGGAACAGCCAGCTCGAGCAGTGCTACAACACTCATAACGGTATCTACACCGACATCTACACCAGCGACTACAACTACTACCTCGCCAGGCAATGGTGTCACAACCCCTACTCCTTATCAAGCGGGAATGACAACGTCTTGTAACAGCTTCCGCTTAATTGTCGCCGATGACCAATGCGGAAGTATTGCAGCCGAAGCTGGTGTGAGCCTCTCTGACTTCTATCTCTGGAATCCCACTGTTGGGTCATCATGTGGCTCGCTATGGGCAGGATACTATGTGTGCACCGGCGTCATTGGAGGACCTACATCAACTAAGCCATCAGTTCCTTCAACAACTTCACCTGGAAACGGCATTACAACTCCAACTCCTATACAACCAGGCATGACGACAAGCTGTGGCGACTTCCGTCTAGTCCAGATTAACGATCAATGTGGATCAATTGCTGCAAGTGCTGGAATAAGCCTCAGGCAGTTTTATGCTTGGAATCCATCTGTCGGTACAGCATGCTCTACGCTCTACGCAGGAAATTATGTCTGTGTCGGCCTTACTACCTGTGCACCAGTTTTGCCTCTACCAGCAGGACGCTACTGTGGCAGGGTTGGTGTTCCAGTTGGTAAAGTTGGAGTTGGAGCCCTTGCTTCATATGATACAGGCAGTCCCTATGTTTCTAGCCTTAGCGCCTGCTCTACAAAGTGCTTAAATACGGCTGCCTGCACAGGATTTTTCTTCGTTCAAGGAGTCGAATGTCATCTACGATATGGACCAGCGTCGTTTTCGCCCAGTGGAAACGCTGGATCTAACCCATACTACGAAAGTTCCTGCTTTTCATGCCCCTCGACAGCTTCTTGCGCACTCAACACATCTGCAGCAAGCTACTGCGGCCGAGTTGGAGTTCCAATAGCAGCTACGAACGTTGGAGCCCTCGTTTCATACGATACTGGCAGTCCTTATGTTTATAGTGCTGGTGTCTGTGCGGCACAGTGCTTGAATACACCTACCTGCTCGAGCTTTTTCTTTGTCGAAGGGGAGAGATGTCATCTGAGATATGGGCCGATTTCATTTTCTCCTAATGGGGGCTCCGGATCTACTCCTTTCTACGATATTGCCTGTTTCCCATTTTGCTAGACAGTCGCATTCTATCTGTTGGTGTTGTGGGTGTTCGATGCATCTAGCCAACTTTTATAGACGACATTGCCCTGTCACTGAAACGCAGGATTATAGTAGTAAGGCTAATAGCACCTATATTTTACAAATGAAGCTACAGCTACATGATAAATTTCTGTGTGTACTATAATCGTATTCATGGCAAGTGGGTACTGTTTGTGACATATAGTGATGGTGTACAATCGTCTAGCTGCTCACTTAACGATTCCTTGTTAATGATCCCTGCTGCAAAATCGCGCATTTGGCCTGATCGCAGTGAGCGACCCAACGATAACTGGAAGACAGTCCCGTGACGATTGATTTGTAATCTACCTTTATCTACTATAATTCGAACGACAGTCTCTATCGCCTTTACTATCTTAACCTCCCCTCCATAAGGTATACCAAATCAAATCAGGACATCGAGCACTTGCCATCTCGACCTAAGCGATAATATTTCATTGCTCCATTTCTTAATGTTCAAACATGTCCCAAATCCGGCTACAGCCTCCAACTCGGAAACGTCTAAAGCTCCATCAACTCTATTTCCGCTCAATCCAATGCCACCTGACACGCGTATCGGGCCCGCAGTTGACGGCATCATTTTTCATCGAAAGGACCACATTAGGCATACGTGTTTAGTAGAGCGGCAGAGTTCTAATTCGGAAAAATATGTCCTGAGCATGATCTGGCTTCCACTTAAGTCTGGCTACGATGTTCTTAACTGTCAGAGCGCGGCAGCGCGGCTATGGCATGCGTCTCTCGATTATATTCGTTGCATGCGTGGCTGCGTTGAACTATGCTGGGGTCAGGACATCGAGGCTTCTGAACCAGCGTTGGTGTTACTTATACAGTGGGCGGCTGTTTGGGCATGGAAAAGCTTCCAACAGTCTCCTGGCGTGTCGCTCATAACAGGCATACTTAGGGGAAATCCACTTAACAGGACAGTTAATCTCCATCCTGCATACCTCTATGGCCCCGAAAAGATTATAGAGATTGACTTTCTATCTATTGACCCGGGCACTGAAACTACTATCATTGAAGCGGATCTAATACATCTGCAAACTGCAGCTGTTAAGAATACCAAAGTCGATTACTACACAAATATAGCTGAGCGTTACGCATCACTCAATCCCCTCTCTTCCGTCGGCCAGGAAAGAGCGAGCAAGCTGCCAGATGTTTTGACAAGCCTAGCAATCTGGAACGAAACAGACTACTACAAAGCCTCTAGCAACCAGGATCTCACTGATGCTGCTAAACTACTGCTATCAAAATCCGTATGTCTCACTAGATTCTCAGCCAAGTTGTCTCACGTGGACCTGGATCCAGTATATCACTTCAGACCCTCGCCCGTCATCGAATGCACAGCACGGAGCACGGCCGATCTCCTCACACTCCCTCACTTCCGTCGACAGGGTAGCTTCCCGGGTGGCGTACGTACCGAATCATATTCCTTCGCTCCGCGTATGGGCGAGATGAATGAGTTTCACGAGTCGGTGCCGATGTATGCGCCTATTAAGACATCAGACATTAGGAAGGCAGAGAAGTTATGGGTGGGGGAGGATACGAGACCGCTAGCTCTGGACATGTTTGAAATCAGAATCGTGCCTACTTCCAGCATGGTAAAAAATGAGGACATGATTATACTCTCCAGTGATCTCTTTGATCAAGTTGAGCAATTGAGAAGGGAGATAGAGTCCTACGAGGGTTGTCAAGCTGTTTTAGTTGCACATGTGGACTCACTCACATCAACGCCTAATGTTGACATAAAGACTGATATATTTCAGCTCCTCGTCTGTAAGTACAAATTAATTCTGTTGCAGCACTATGAATGCTAACCTGTTGCTCTCTTTTAAATATTCACAGTCTGGGCTGTCAACTCTCTCTCACTACCAACACAACGAGAAAAGTCCAGAAAGAGAGTCGTAGAGGCTATGGAGTTTACTTCTAAAGTGCAACCGCCCGTTTTGGTACACGAAATGCCTGATGTGTCATATATCTTCAAAACTGAATCTCCAAAAATGCCGGTATACGAAATTACGCACTTCTTCGTACCAACTGGAGACAAAGATCTTTTTCAACAAGCCTTTAGTGACTATACTAAGTAAGTCTAGCCTCAAATATAGGAAGATCCTCTTCGTACCCTCTGCACTTGTAAATCAACCGAGCTAACATTAACCCAGAATCAACAGGCTCGAGTACGGCCCACACATTGTAGGAGACTACGGACCTGAACCAATGCAAAACTACGGCTGCGGCTGGTCCGTGGGCACTTTCTCTCGTGATGGCCACAGTCAACAGATGGCCTGCTATACGAGCGTGAGATGGTGGCGTCGTGCCTCCGAAGCGGCGGGGTGGTACGCCCATTTCGTTAGGCAGGTTAAAGAAGGAGGATATGAGAGGATGGGCTTTCAACTCGATGCGCTGCGGTTAATTGCTAGTGGGGGTGCGGAATCGAGGTTTCTGACAATATTTGAACCAGTGAAGGGGATGGATTAGGGGAGGTATGAGGGGATGCCCATGTATTCCCTCATGTTATTAGATAGGTTGCTAGTACCTTGCATTTTGTCATCTGTAGCCCTCAACGTCTTGGGCTGTAAATCACGAAATCCACAATGCTCGATCTAAAAGACACGTATTTACCATGAGCCCTCTGTTTTACAAGCGATACTGGAAGGATTTGCAAGGTCTGTGCTCTAATTACATACCCCTGGCCGCTACTTGCATCTTTTGATGTTGGGCGTAGAATCCCCACTACATGCCCTCGTAGCGGCCCCACATCCCTGGATAGGCGTTGGCCTCCGAGGCAGGAGGCGGATGTCCGGACATTCCCGTAATATGAAGTGTGCTAGGACCCATAACTAGTCAATATGGGTTCAAACTAGTTAGGTTGGAAATACGGCCCAACATCATATCCACGGCTATTTACGGATCGCAGTCTACGCCAAAGTCTAGTAATGTCGGCTGATGGGTTCGTTATATACTAATCGCGGTCTGAGGCCCCCGATACTGAGTCGTATGGGAAAGCTTGTTAAAAATGCTTTTATAGCATAATACCCTTAGTTGGTAGCAATGCAATACCCCAAGCTATTGTAGCAATGGCTGAAATCAGGGCTGAGACTAAGTTCAAGCCTCGTCCGAGGTATAGGCAGTACCACTCTTTGGCGTTTGAGATGACAGGTTGAACCTAGTGTTAATATACCTAGTTACCGCATCCCTACTAGCTTCTACAAACTAACGGGAGATTAGCCTGATTTATAGTACATATTTCGATATGCATGATACTTAATAAAGTCCGACTAGCAAAACCAATAATGACATGGGATGCGAGTATTGAGTTACTGTCGAGAGAGGTGGTGTGGTTACAGTGCAGTTAGTGATATATTTGCGCTACTATGTGTGTATGGAGCTTCGTATAGAAATGGAGCAATAGTAATGTAAAGTATTTCCCTTCTGCTTCTCGAATGGGTACTCTCCTTACATTACTTGCTATGATGCTTTTGTGGTGCTTTTTTGGTAGGATGAGTTTGGGTCCATCGGGATTCTTAATAGACATTGAACGTTTTGCTATGAGCGTTATTTTCAGCGCTGTTTATGGCGTCAGGCTCGCCAAGAGGCTGTAGAGGCTGTACAGGAGAAGTATAGGGATAGTAGCAGTGTAGGGGTGTGTATATTTGTTGGGGGGGGAGGGTGTGTAGGCCGACGGTGAATAAGTACAAAAAAACACCCCTGCTAGGTAATAACTAGAGTGCACAGAAAGGCTCGCAAATAGCCAAAGTAGGATAGCATCACCAGCCTTGCAGACTTTTTATTCTACATCCAACGAGAAAGCTTAGCTACTTTAGGACCAGAAGTCGCTAGACGTCTATATTCAACTACTGCCGATGCCCCCGAGCAAATGTAAATATTTTGCCTCACTTCCATTCTCGGTAACTCATTCATGATGTCTCTATTCTCTGTACTAAGGATCTCTCTCCTTGCATGGATGCATTGGGGTATCCTACTCGGAAGTCTGGTAGAGCAAACATGGGGCTCGCCAATGAATACTTCGTCGCGCCTTGCTGCGAGGGGCCTCTTCGGTCCAGCAAACTGCAATAGCCAGGAATTTTTAGGTCTATTGTCCTCGTTGAATGAAGCTGAGGCGATGGTAAGCATCCTGTGTATCCTTCTTTGGTAAACAAATGGTAGAAGCAAATTAACTCTCTATGTAGTTAAAGGTTGCAATTGATAGGACAGCAGACCTATACAACTGGTTAAATACGAGTCCATCATCTTTTTCCGGGAGAAATAGCCTTCAGATGTCTACTCTACGCACCTTCGAAGCTATTTTTGGCGAGGTGTACTATGGTTCTACAAACCCACAGGGAAATTCTGCTGGTCTTGCGCGTATAATGAAAGTTGGAAGTTAGTGCTGGTATTTCAAATAAGTTTAACTTCCTTTCTTAAATCGAGAGAGCGTTGAGATGCAATATTATTATGAGTGTTGGCAGGAACCCTTTTACTGTTTCACATTATATTATTCAGCGTTTGGCTTAACTAACTTATGTTATAGATACCGCAACTGGACTTGCCTCACAGTTTGATGATTTGCTATCTTTGAAGGTGGATATCTTCTGCGACGACTCATGGCTACTCGACACTGACCCCCAAGGGAATCCACCTGATAAGGAGAGTAAGTTCATATTTTTATATTTTCAAACTAAAGATGCAGGGGTTATCACCAGGATGCGTAAAGCTCTGAGAAGATAACTTTCTGTTATTGCATTACTGTTTTTAGAGAAACAGTATTGAGGATAACTAATTTCCTTTTTGAGATGCTCTTATAATATCCGAAGATACTACTATAACTAATTATTACAGAGGGCAAATTTCAGTACTTCAACCCCTATGAAAATATTTGGGAGAATTTTAATATACTCAAGGGAAGCTGCCGTGATAGAAGCAATTTATTAGGCTTCGTTTTGTCTGCTTCTCCCGGAAATAACGATTATTTGACACTCTGTCAAAGCAACTGGCAAAGTTGGCTTGCAGACATTAATAATGGAAACACATTTCGGAAGCTTTCCGGGAACACGTATACTAATGGCCAAGGTCATATCCAAAGCTTCAAGTCTCTTGCAGCTAGCACAATGATACATGAACTAAGTCATTGTCAGTCTCTTCTTGGAGCTGGCAATCATTGGTGTGAGTAATCCAAACACCAAACTATCTAATATGGACTGTTTAGTTACCATGGTTAATTAATAAAATAATGTTAGTGGACGAACAATGCGAATCTTTAACAGGCGCCCCAGCATATGACTGGCCATGCGTAACAGAGATTGCAAAGTCCGACCCATCAAGGGCTGTTAGAAATGCTGGTTTGCAACCCCCCACCCCTCCGGCTCTTCCTCATAAAAATCCGGGACTCACAGAATAAAGCTAATATGACAACGCAGATAGTTTCATGTTTTTTGTTATAGGTGAGGACAGTCCTATCCTATTTTATTCCCTTAAAACAGGTACTCCTTTTAAAAACAGTTAATTCAAATCAGCCGCTCTAAGGCCAATGCTGAGCACTAGAATTGTTCCAAGTGGAACTCATTCGTCAGTTTTATAGTTGGCTGATAGAAGTATACTGTGTGTATTTGAAAAGGGCATACCCAATACTCTCAATTCCTTGGTACCCGACTAACAGATACAGCCATGTATATGGCTAACAACGATTGGTCTGTTGGGTTTTCGCGAACTCTTTCGACACTTAGATAGTTGCGTGGCTATATTATTAGTGTGATAATAGTAGTAGTTGAACGTCTCGTTGTTGACTCGAGGGCCCTCACAAAGGGGGATGTGATAATATATCGGCCACTACAAGTAATATTGGTGGATTATGGAAACACTAGTATTCTCTGCAAGACTCAGATTAAGCTTATATTTTGCATCACATAGAAATTACATAGACTAGACGTACACGTTTTATATTTGTGTTACGTATTGCACAGTTTAAACTAAGCACTATATTATAAGTATATACTTATTTATAGCTCACCCTCCTCCCCCTCCTCCACCCCTCGCCTCACCTTGCTCTCCCTAAACCTCGCGGTCAGAGCTCTCATCAATAAAATACCAACGCGGATGATTCCCCCCCAAAGAAAATTGACTGAGCTGCTCATACGCAGATTCTCCAGCGATGACTTGGACGCCGCGCCGCCGTAACGCAGGATCAACTCGTGTACCCCCCCCCCCTCTCCTGATTTCTCTTCGCGATAACCTCCTTGTCTCTGCATAAAGCCATGTTATAAGTGCACATGCGCTCGATCCACTCCCGACTGACCATGTCCTGCCATTCATTGTAGCGAACAATGACACGGAGTGACGGGTTCTGTTGGCATATGTTATAGAGATACTTGGAAGCTGGGTCGCCGTTGCCGGTGAGCTCGGCGTAGCGTCGACGGAACGAACGCTTCTCGATTTTGAAACGGGATAATGAACCTACGTGCGGAAGGATAAAGTCAGTAAGGCGTAGCCAGGGGGTATTATATCAAGAATGACATCGCAGCGCTTCCTCATTTGCAACACATTCTATTAAGGGGGTTACATACGTGGTCTGAATGCTTTGCCTAATCTGAGAGTCATGAGATGCTCTAACCGGGTCCGCGAATCAACAACGACAGGCTTTTCTGGATTCCGAGGTTGCTCATCGTCCAACGGTAGCTCGATGATATCAACATTGCGTATATGTTCCTGCTGCTCAGGCGAACACTTGCTATAAAAGCGCACGAAATTGGCCATGCCGGAAACGCGGCCTGTGTTATGAAAGATCGAGTTGGCCATGCCGGAGATACCGCTTCTTGTCCTTGTTCCATGAAACATGAGTTTTGTGCCCGCGTTGATCTTCAACGTGATACCCCGCGTCTCATGGTGCAATTGCTTGCAAACGTACTTGAGTTGGTTGATCTCAATACGCCAAGCTTCCGCTTTCCGAGAGATAAACGGCTTTAGGGGCTCATAGTCCTCGGTGAGATAGACTTCGGTGTGTTCGTAACCGGCATACTTAGAGTCGATGGTATGCATATAGTCGATGTCGCAGAGCTTCAGTGGGTAACCTGGTTCGTCCGCGAGGCAGATCATGCCATGCGAAACGCCGTAGGAGTAGCTATCTTCAACAGTGAGAACGAGGCTGTAGATGACATTGCGAATTTCTATGGGCAATCCGAAGAAAGTGCTGCGATGATCTGTCAGAGACTTGCTCGCATGAGCCTTCTCATTCTGCTCTTCCGGCATTTCAGTGGCTGTTAGACTAAGATTCCCAGCGGGCAAGGGGTGAGGAGAGGAGAATCTTCCCCTTCCGTCTTCTTTTCACTAACTTTTCCAAATCAATACATCAAATATACGTAGCATCCCTCTATTGCCCCTTGGAAATTCTATCGCTATCAGAACTTCGCACAGACTACACAAAATACATACAAAGATTAGATGAAAGAGGAGAGGAAGGGGACGCGAAGCCAATCAGTGACAACCATAGCCGCCCGGCCGGCATCACTTTACTCCGGAAAGATGGCAGCCTGCAGCACTTGAAAGAAGCCAGAGAACTGCTGCCCATGGCGGCGGTCAACACAAATAGTAACATAAATTACACAACTTCACTATTTGTTTAATGTACCATTCCTAACCACATATAACATTCAAATTATGGCAGCCTCCGCCCACCCAGAAAAGGCTATTATGCTTAAAGCATGCGAGGACGACGACACAACGCTGCTGGAAGAGGCTATCTCAATGACTGCTAAAGAAGATCTCCAGGCATTTTATAACGACATCAGGAGAGAGGCGACTCGGAATAGCGCAATAGCAATTCTAAATAGTCTTATTGAGCGCGGTGCGAGTGTCATTCCCCAGTGGCCGTTTGATGCCAGGGGCTCATCGAAAGAAACCCTCGAGCTTCTACTCGCGCAAGGCTGGGATATTAATTCGCAAGGAGTTTCGCCAAATGATAAAGAACCGTTCATGTGGAAGGTTGTTAGAGACTACGATATTGTCGAGTGGTGTTTGGAGCACGGTGCGAGCGTTCATCCAAGGGGTCAAGAGCCATACCGCGATGGCGCTACTACAAAAGCTAGGGGCGAATGTAGTCAGATTCTCGAGGTAGTCGCCGGTTGGGGGAGTATTGCGACGTTTGAGCTCTTGCGCTCTAAAGGGGCACCCCTGGGATGGCGTCCGCTGCATCTTGCAGTCGAGACTGCTACCTATGGTCGCCCTGAGGAAGCACAAGACTTCGTAAACCATGGTGAGCGCATGGCTATGGTGCGCCATCTCCTCGACGTGGTTGGACTCAATGTCAATGCCCCTGATCAACCGGTAGGTACCAAGGTTCTGCCTAAGCACTTGGGAACGCCGATTTGTTACATCCCTGGCTCTGCATCGCTAGAGAGAGATACGCAGGAGCTCACTTGGCTGTTGCTCGACCGAGGCGCAGATCCAACTCCCGCTCTAGAGATTGCAAAGCGAGAGTACCCCAAATTTACGGAAGAGGTTAAAGCATGGAAGGGAAAGCATGCTTGTGATAGCAAATGCTGCGTACAATAGGTGCTATGCTATAATAACATAGTAATTATCCACGACATCTCTTGATGATTTCAAACCAAACCCCAAAACATACAACAACTCGGTATACAACACAAAGGCTGATCCCACTCCACCCAGCACTCAGCCTGCACTCTACACCCGCCATACTCATTTTAAAGCGTCTCGTCACTCATAGTCTACACCACCTTCTCAACATTCTGCTTCACCGTCTCTTCGAGACTCACATACCCAGCCTGCCCAAAGTACTGGCGCAAGACCTCCGCCCCACGTTCAGTCGGCACCTCCATCCCGCTAACCTTTGCATCAGGAAAGTCCTCGACGAATTCCTTCTTAGGATACAAGTTTCGCAGGATGGCAAGGATCTGGTTCCACGTGTATGGAGCCACAGATGCATAAATACGCTCATTGTGGATCGACTTGCTCAGCAGAGCTGCAACATGGATGCGCGCCGTGTCCACCACATTCACATACCATCCTGTAAACGTTAGCCGATAACCCCATATATATCTTTGAGTAACAAGCGGACTCACCAGGCGGAAGAGTCTTCAGAAACCCAACAACCGGCCCTCCACCAACAAGGCCACTGATCCAGCCTCCAGTGCTTAGCCCTCCCGCTGGGTTTATTGCCGGCCCGAAATTCGCATCCGGCAACACGGCATTGACCCTGAAAGCCGGCTTCTCCTTCTCCACAAACGCCCACAGCGCCTTTTCTTGCTCGGCCTTGCTGGCGCAGTATACGGCGCCGGGTGCGCTGTCCGGGAAAGGGGGAGAGGTTACGCTCCAGGCCTCGGCAATAGCAGTCTCGTTCCAAGTGCTAGTGGTGACGGCAAAAGATTGGTTGTCTGGGGTCGGGTTGCCAGCAGCCACGGAGCTGGAGGTAAGTACAAATGACTGAACCGAAGGGGAGGTTGTGGCAGAGTGCAGGATCGATGTTAAACCGCGAATGGTGGAGGGGATGACGGCTGCAGGGTCGGGGCTGAAGGATAGGACCGAGGCAGTGTGGATGATACCCTGCACGTCTGGAGGGCATTAGTAAGGCATCTTGCTGCTATATTTGGACGACGTACCTTGGACGGCATCGTCAAACGCTCCGTCTTCTGCCATATCTGGTACCACCACAGCGGAATACTTCCCAGCTCCGTGGCGGGAGGTGAAGACCTCGGTCGTCCAGGCTGCTTTGGTAGCATCACGGACGGTGCCGCGCACACGGTAGCCGGCGAGGAGGACTTGGTCGACAATGTGGGAGGCGATGTACCTGTTGGCACCGGTGACGAGAACGAGGGAGCCCTTGGGGAAGGCGGCATCGGCTGGTGTGAGCTGCATGGTGGAGGTTTGTGGTATTCTACAGGGGCTGTAAAAGAGATGGCGAATTGCTTGTGCTTGTGCGGGTTAATGTGCTGAGGTTGATATAGCAGAATGGGAGGGGATTTGCTGTTTATTTATGAGAATTCCAAGCCATTAGATGTGCCCCCGTTGTTACCATGGCTTCTACTGATACGTTGGACCAGGGGCAAACGACGTGAGAGTGTTTTGTCATCACGGTTTGGATTTATGTCGTTTGTAAGCATATCATAAGAAAGGTTGGTTCCGTTCGCCTACGGTGATAATAGCAGGTCGAAATCCCAACCAACATGTGAGAAATTCTCAATTGAGAAGGTTGCGTTCACCTATCGGTGATAATTGCGGGTTTAAATGTGAGAAATTCCGGGGCTTGGCCCGCGATTGGACGGAGATAAAAAGCGGCCCTGGTGTGAAACAGAGCAATTCTCCAACAATAGTTAATAGCAAACTCTAAAATGACCATCAATAATAACAATTCTCTTCCTCCGTCTTTCGTCCGGCTTTATAATCACAAACCTTATTATCGATGGCGAATACCAACGGCATATCGTTATGATGGTGGTTGTTGTTGGAATTGAGGGGTGTCGTTGGATACGGTAGCCATTAGCACCAGAGAAGGCAGACCGTCCTGTTCCCCGATTGGCTGTGGGCTTGAGCGGTTATCTATTAGCGTATTATTTGGCTGTGGTTCCCCCAATAGTAGTCAGGGGTAAGCCGCAAGCCACTGTATGTACCCACGCCTAAACCTGGCTTCCGGTTCGATTCCCCGTCATTAACCAACGAGATGTCAGCGAATTATTTGTTAGTATCACGTGAATGTCGGTCTTCCGGTTCGATTCTGCCAGACGATATGTCAGCGAATTATTCTGTCTAAATCACGTGGAATTATCGAACTTACAGGTTTGCTGAGTAATAGGACGTACACTGTCTGGCTCCTCGAGTGGACTTTGGTGTAGCTGAGAATGCAGCTACCGAAGTCCTATAAATGCTGTACGGAGGCCCGTTGGATAATATAGTAATTCAATTGATCTAACGTATTTCACAAGCGAGTCGCCATCCTAAGCGGGTCGCCACAAGAAACACCAAAACGTATCAACTTGACAGGAGTCACCCTATAGCAACACTAACGCAAGCTAAAGCCTCTAATCAGGAGGGTAGAATACTATTAGCTATCTAAGCAATTAAACAAGGCACTTATCAAACTATTTAAGTAGCTGTAGTATCCTACGACGTGCCCTGTACAACCTTATGTGACTAGATTAATAGCATGACTTCCTAATACAACTATACTCCTAACTCATGTAAGTTGACTCTGTATAAAGAGTTAGCTCTTATTTAGTATATCCTTGACCTAGATTTGTGTGGATTTCTGCCCTAGCTACAAGATATATAAGAAATAGTAGACCTACTACTCTCTAAACAAGATAAGAGCCCTACTAGAAAGAACTAGACTACTAACTTTATAATATATTATATAGAACTTAAAGCAAAGTTTAATTAGAAGTATAACTATAAACAAGTAAAATACAAAGATCCTAAGATAATTAAAGGGTAGTTCTCCTTTATATAAAATATAGTTGCAAAATATAGAATCTTAGAGCAAGATATTTATAACTTTAATAAAGTAGGTTTTGCAATAGGAGTTATTATTATTACAAAGGTAATTATAAGCTTAGAAGCAAAGAGCTATCTAAGGACTATATAGCTAAGGAATAGAGAGTAGGTATTAATTATCTAAGGTATTAATTTATATAAATAAGCATTCTTGCTATTTATTATTTTCAAGGTATAGAACTACCTCTCTGCTTAGTATAAGGACTTAGGATTACTAGACAATTAGGTGATTATACTAAGTGAGAATAAGTAGACTTTAAATTCAATTAGGTATAAGTAGATTTAATACTTTAATTAATATATAAGCATTTGTATAATTAGAACCTATTACCTTCTTATTCTTAATAGGTATAAGAGCTACTTCTTTACTTAATTTTAATACTACTATATAGAATAGAAGATAATTACCCTCTATATACTACTATACTTATTATATATTCTTTAACCTCTTAATATAAGCTACTTTGTACTACTAAAGCTCTTATATAGAAAATAGATTAAAACCTTTATATAGAATTAGCTAAACTATATTATAAAGCTTAAGTTCCTCTCTACTTTTAAAGAAGTATTTAAAGCTACATTTATAGAGTAGAATATTAAGAGTAGGTTCTAAGCTATAGGACTAGTTCTATACAAGCTATAGAGTGTTCTCTCTTACTTAAACCTATATTTAAGAACTCTAACTCCTCCTATAGTTAAGTGTGATAATTAGACTTTAAAGACTCCTTAAACTATGAAGGAGCTTAACTTTCAAATAGAATATATTAAGAACTATATTATATAATATTAGAATAGCTCTCCTACCTTAATTAATGATACTATTAGCTGCCTTGTTAAAGGGGCAGAAATAATAATATATTCTGCTATTCTACTTAAGGCAGAAGTTAAAGCTCTACAAGCAGCAAATAAACAGAAAAAGAGGAGGGAAAGGAAGTGTAAGAGGCGCATAATGCAAGGGGGCAGTCTCTCTATACGAGACAGAGAGGATATACTCTATAGTACTGAGGTTGATGCTCAACTCCGTACAGAGGTGGCAAGTGAGAGTAGTTAGCAGGTGGGTTCTACAGGCCAACAGAAGCGCTGTGGCACATATGGTAATATGGGCCATAATGCCCGTATGTGCGAGAAGCGCCAGGAATCAATTACAATGGAATAAGGGTTATTATATAGGGTGGTGGTGTAGTAGTATATAGTAATAGTCAATTTTGGTGTTTCTTGTGGCGACCCACTTGGGATAGCGACTCGCTTGTGAAATACGTTACCTGATTTATATACTGTATTAATTGATACCTCCTCCTGTGGAAGCAAGAACATACTACAACAATCATCCAATTCCAATTCAAAAGCCATATAGCATGCTATGATATTAGTTTATGTGGTTTCGATCCCGAAAGATCAAGAGAAGGGCCAGTCAGGGATGAGGCTCTCAAGAGTGTAATTAGAGATTTGATAGTGAACAGTTCACCAAGACCTGAGAAATAATACTCAAACCCCAGAATCCTTTCTTTACTTCAACAGCTAATCAATTCAATAATTCGTAACAGAAATACAACTCAATATACACGCTTCTAAATATGATACTTGAAATCCAACTCCCAATCTCCAGTCTTCACCTTCCTCGTATCCTCAATCTCGCCGCTTGCAATCTTCGCCTTCTTGGTCGTGCACCTCTTAATATAAAAAGCCTTGCCTACAATCAACACCTGTGACAAACAGAGGATACCCAACGAGAATCCGTGACCCAACTTATACGGCGGGCTCCTGTAGATTTGTCCGGCGACAACTCCGGCAATGTTACCAATCGACTGCTGCATGCCGATGGCGGTTGCGCGGCGGTAATGCGGCGCAATGTTTACGTTGAGCCAAGCGACGTTGAGACCTGGGCCAGTGTAGACCGCAATGGCGCACAAGAAGGTAGCGAAGAACTTGACACTATCGTTGGATACGAAGAGGAGGAGGAGGTAGCCGATGATGCCAAAGATGTTGGCAAAGAAGATGAACTGCGAGATATTAGAAAAGGCAAACGACGAGGGAAGAACCGACTTACTGGACTACGGAGAGTCATCCGGTCAGAGATGTAGGCGAAACCCATAAAGCAGATACCGCCGAAAATATAAACGGGGATCGTGAGGTATTGGGTTTCGAGGGTCGAATGGCCCATGTCCTTAAGAATAGCTGGCAAGAAGGTGCTGAAGCCATACAGAAGGATGTCTTGGCAAAATTGAATGGCACCACTATTATATTGGTTAGTATATATCCCTCGTATAGCGGTCGTGCAACTCACCTAACATATATCTTTGGGTCCGTCAAGGCTATTTTGATCTCCTCCCAGCTAAATTTCTGGCTACCGCTGTAGGCTTTGTTCCTCTCCTGTCGAATAGCCATGTACTCCTTCTGCTCCTTGCTCAAGAAGTAGGCGTTTCCTGGATCGTTTGGGAGACCGAAGAACACAACCAAACCACAGACGACACTAAACAGACCTTCGATAATATAGATCCATCTGTAACAAAATGTCAGCGACAACACACTGCAAAGTAGAATACTTGACTAACCTCCATCCCGCAAATCCTCCAAGGCCGTCCATGAACAGGATGACATATGCAAGGAGACCACCGAAAGCGCCAGCAAGTGCGGCACAGACAAACAAGTACGAAACGCGCTTTGCTTGCTCATCTCTCTGGTAGACCATCGTCAAGTACAGATTCAAACTGGGAAACAGACCAGCTTCACAAGCACCCAGAATCAACCGGGTGGCGTAGAGCGAAGCAACGTTGTGGATGAAGCCGGAGAAAATGGTGGCGAGTGACCATATCATGCACAACCCGGTGATAACATAACGAGGTGTTAATTTCTTTAAGAGGAGTGCAGATGGTGTCTCAAAGGTAACGTAGGTGGCATAGAAGATGGATACAGCGATGGAGAATTGCGAGTGACTTGCGCCAATGTCCTCTGGCATACCAGCTACCCCGACATTGCCTGGTTTGGGTCAGAAAGGGGTAATTTCAAGCCTAAAAGACAACGCACCAATATTTGAACGATCCAAAAAGCAGCAAAGGTAGACGAGCATAATGATTGGAATAAGACATAAGTCTAACTTTGCCAACAGCTTGCGCTGCTTGGCAGGGTCGATATAGTGGTCATCGTGGGCTTCAATCTGGCTATCGGAAGCCTTGTTGTCGAGAGGCAATTCCTTTTCCGCGATGGAGCCCATATTGGGAGTTATGCCGAGTGATGAGGGAGAGTAGAGTCAATGGTGTTCAACAATTATAATTATAGGCAGTTGGACACAAGGTTGTGGAATATTTGTCACGCCAACCGTTGGCTAGATCTTGTCATATATAAGAGTTTGCGGAGGAAATGATAACGAAAAGGATCTCCATGCTTTCCCCCACAATTCCCCGCAAATCTCCACATCTCTCCATGCGCGTCCCTATCTCGTTGTTGAATTAACTCTTTACAGAGAGTTTTCGGACCCGCAGTACCAAGAGATCGGGATCTCATACCGAGCCTTATCGCCACGTTAACGCTAGGCCGATATCGATTAGACCATGCCGATCAGGAACAAAAGATTGGCTAAACCATTGTATGATGATATTGATTGGCCTTACCTTTTTACATTAGTGGGGATAGCCTCTTTCCAACGTCATGCCGTTCCTTATCGCATCGCGGACCTTTTTCCGTCGTGGCAAGGCTGCTGTCGTTGGCGCCGACACAGGAGACCATCGCGATAATTCAGTTGAAGATGCATGATCTCTTTGAGAATCTCGCTCAAAGTTTGCATTGCTCATCCCTAGGCTGAACCGCCACTCTCGCCCTACAATGCCCGTCGATATCGCAAGGAGCCATCGATCGGAATGTCATCTATACCAGAGTCGGGGGGCCACATAAGACGGGCACCTATCGCGTGAGTTCTTTCCAGGAACGTCTGCTATACATGTACTGAGACATAGCAGCTGCAATAGATGTAGAAAACGGAAAACGAAGTGTCTAGGTGGAGTTCCATGCAGAACTTGCGCCATCTCAAGACAAGATTGTATCTACCCAAACTCCCAGAAGAAGGTCCTGGTCTCAGAAGGGTGGGTGTCTATGTGTCCATCTGCAGTCGTGGGCGACGCTGAACTTTAGTAGTTATCTCCTGGACCTAGAGGCCCGAATCAAGGCGTATGAGACCAAAGCCGAAGAAAGCTCTGTGACTCCAAGCTCTGTCGCCGCCACATCTGAAATACTCGATGCCGACAACGTTATCCCAGAATCCTCTGCTCCTCTTCAACTTACCACCAGCCTTGACCCCGGCAAGGATGACATCGATAAAAACCCTCTGATTGAAGGGACGGCACATCTTGTGTTAAGTCCTGGGGGAGGAGAGCGCCGTAAGTAATATAAAACAATGTATAAGGATAGCACTTACAAATTAATCAGAGTATCTGGGGGATTCGTCGTCTACAAGCCTTGGTCTGAGGTTCCAAGACTTCATTAAAACATTTCAATCGGAACTTAATAACGGAATTGAGTTTGATGCGCCAACTCAGAGCCGTACGAATTTCTCCATTCGTCGTAATTCGTTTCAGGACGTCCAGCCAAAAATATCACTACCCCCTTTCGCTTTCGCAAAGCGTCTCTACGCCGCACAGTATGCCTATCTTGGGACTATCTTCTCCTTCACAGATATAGATTCATTCGAAGAGAACCTCCATGGAATATATGATAGACAGGTGGATGTGTCCGACAAGGACGATTGCCTTGTTTATTGCGAAATCCTCCTCACGTTGGCTTTTGGCCAGATGTACTCTGTGAATCAATGGACAAGCAATGATGGACCTCCTGGGTTTGAGTATTTTCAACAAGCGATGCAGCTGCTTCCGGGCCTTCACGAGCAAGGGTCTGTGACATTTATCAAAGTTCTATCACTGGTTGGATATTTCTTCCAGAATTTGAATCGTCGAGACACTGCATTTCTCTATGTAAGCGATGAAAGCCCTTTATACCGTAGTAGCTAATATATACACAGATTGGATTAGCGTTGCGTATGGCCATATCAATGGGGCTCCATCAAGAAGTTCCTGATCAGAACCTTGACGATAGAGCTCGAGAACATCGACGGCGATTATGGTGGTCTGTTTATAGCATGGATAGGTAATATCATCACCAGATTGCTGAGTGTCAGCTAACATCCGTAGAATTCTTTGCGTAAAGTCGGGCAACCCGTTGACAATTGCCGACCAAGACATAGGAGTGTTGCCTCCTTCGAGACTGGTAAGTTTTATTCGCAATTGCAGAACCCTTGCTCACCGAAGCAGCCTGATGAACCCGAAATGTGCCCAGCAACTGTCTTGTTACATTATACAGAGCTGTCACGCATCCTAGGAAAGATTATGAAAAGTAGGTTATTTCTGGTTCTAAAAAACCACTCTACTAACTCCGACAGATCTGTATCGAAGAACGAGCACCGAAAACTACAGTCTTGTCAGCTCTGTACAGGCCATTCTTACTGACCTTTCAAATTGGCATACGAACCTCCCTGAGGCGCTTCATTTTGACTTTACCAAGCTTGACAAGGAAATCTCTCGGGAAGCAGTTTCGATATATCTACATTACTCACAGTGCATTAACATGACGGCGCGGCCGCTTGTATTCCATGTTGTTCGAAGTCGACTTCAAAACAAAGACGCAACAAACAACACAAGTGATTGGAAGACGAGCCTGTCTCCAACTACAATTGCAGTCATTGACACTTGCATTTCAGCGGCACGGAATAGTATTGCTATCATGGCTACAGCAGCAAATCAGAATCTAATAGGTAAGGCACTCAAACGTCATATCTTGAGAACATAATCTTACAATACCAGCGACCTATGGCTATATGGATGGCGAACACGCCTTTTCAGCCGCAATTATTCTCGTCATGGTCAACATTGCCTTCCCGTACAACGCCCGAGACCGAGCGGCGATGAATATGGCACTTGAGGTCTTGAATGGAATTGCTGAAAAGGGCAATTCGCATATCAAATCCTTGCATCGCCTTTTACTGAGTTTGTACCCGATGACGAGGCTGGAGCATACAGACGAGTCTGTGGTCCAAAAACAGGCCCCAGAAGTTCTGGCACCACTGCCAGATCCGTTCGCCGCATTCTTATCCCAAGTGGATGTTGACAATGCCAACGCGGGCATCTTTTCTACAGCTGACACACATTTGTTTGAAGAGGCTGGCGCGGGTGATGAAAGAATTTGGGAAGAGGGTTTCGAGTTTTTTGATGTTAACATGGATTTTGATTGGACTCAATGGAACAGCTAAAGCTTCTCGACAATGTCATCTTCCATGACATCTATAACCAACATGTGGCCTGGGGCATGCCCCATCACTCGACCCGGCAACTGCGCCTTCATAACCGCAAGTTGGGGCGTAACACCACATCCCCAGAATACTGGTACAATCTCGTCATTCGATGCGTCCAGATCCAGTGGCTTATCGCCAAACTCGGGTGTGTTGATATCTTTGATCCCCAGCTTTTCCACCGCCTCCCAGCCCCATGCAACAGGTTCTCCATGGGTGCTTACATATGGCCTCGTCAGCTCCCGAACCTTTTCGACATCTGCCTTCCTATACGGTCGCATGCTGACTACATAAGTCCCGCCCGTAAACACACCCGCGGCGCAAAGTGGTATATTCGTCGCGTACATGGGAACATTGCGGCCCATAACGGTGTGTCTAGGAGGCAGACCAGCTGCCGTCAAGGCTGCCTCGAAACTGTAGCTGCAGCCGATAAGAAATGCGACGTGATCATCCGTCCACTCCTTGGCAATATCTGAGCAATGCGACTTGACCAGCTTGCCATCGTCATATACCATATATAATGGAACATCCGTGCAAATATCAAGCGCCGATGCGATGGCAGCGTCAGAGACCCCGGCCAAGTGAGACTTTAGGGCCGTGGCGGACCCTGGCATGCGAGAGGAGGCGAGAAGTGGACATGGGACTGGGTTGCGATGACATAGGAGCAAGAAGTCGGATGCGAAGCGGGAAGGTAGGATAATTAAGTTTGCTTGCAAGTATTTAGGGGCGAGGCCTGATGTTAGGGTTATTTGGTTGTTGCGAGCGAGGAGGCGGGTTGATAGAGCTGCATTATTGCCGGATTCGATCATGTTTGGAGCGTGAAGAAAGAATATACATGTTTTCTACAACAAAGTTCCCGTCAAAGCATATATACATAACTACGCCGAGAAGTTAGAACATCCACATCTTCTCTCCCCATCATTGCCTCCGCTGCCGGGGCCCCATAGCATCGGACTCTTTCCGCTGAATCGTACGAGGCAAAATCCCAAGTTTTCGAGCCCGGTCATTCACAATTTGCGGGGAAAAACTGCGGGTCAGGAACGCCCGGGGCTGATCTACTCCAGTTTTTCATTTCATTGTGTTGGTTGTTCAATCCCGTCCGCCCTTTGACGGAACCCCGGCCGGCCGGGGACTGTGCCGCCCTAGCGCGATCGGCTTCGGATCCCGATCAGAAATATCCACCTCGTCATGCATTTCACCCCTCCGAAGGGTTATGGCCACGTTCTCCCCGCAATTCAACTGCCAAAGAAGAACTCATTTGTAATTGGAAGCAACTGTAAGTGTAGTATCTGCCTTTTTAATGGGTCTCTGGTGGCTGCCGGTATCAGGATCCGATCATGCGGTGCCGGTGACTCTGTTTGTCGGAGCTTCTGTGCTGACGAAGACTGCAGCGACTAGGTTATAACTTAGCCTCTCCCCCGCACCCCATATTCCAGACTATGCCACTAAATCTTGTTTTATTATACTCTCTTTGATTTTTGTGCCCGACTGTTTTCTTAGAGCCCATATCTTATACCCTTCAAAATGGCAGTGGGACAGCACAAGCCGGCGGCAGGAAGGTTGAGGATATCTATCGATCGTGGTGGAACTTTCACAGATGTCCACGCCTCAGTGCCTGGCCGCAACGACATCATCTTGAAGCTACTTTCCGTCGACCCTGGAAACTACCAAGATGCCCCAACCGAAGGCATCAGGCGAGTTCTCGAAATTGCGACAGGAAGGACCCTTCCCCGCGGCGAGCTGCTCGATTTGACCCCAATCGAATCCCTGAGAATGGGAACGACAGTTGCTACAAACGCACTATTGGAGAGAAAGGGCGCTCGCTCAGCACTCCTCATCACACGCGGCTTCAAGGATTTGCTGGTCATCGGAAACCAGTCGCGACCAAACATCTTCGACCTCTCAGTTTCAAAACCAGACGTCCTGTCCGAAAAGGTCGTTGAGATTGACGAGCGCATCACACTTGAAGGGTATGCTGAGAACCAAAACCCCGAACCTATAGAAGAGTCGGAGGATGTTGTTCGAGGAATTACTGGAGAGCATGTGCGAATCATCACAAAGCCGGATATGGAGGCTGTTAATGCGCAATTGCTCCAGTTGAAGGAAGAGGGTTACAGGTCGATATCTGTCGTTCTGCTTCATTCATATACCTATCCCCATCACGAAAACTTGATTGGTAACGCGGCTGTGAAGATGGGCTTCTCAGTTGCCTTATCATCAGCCCTGCAGCCTATGATCAAGGTTGTTCCCCGTGGAATGAGCGCCACGGCAGACGCATACCTTACACCAGTTATCAAAAACTACATCGACTCGATATCTTCAAACTTCCAAGGCGGTCTTGCCTCGAAAACTACCAGAGTTGAGTTCATGCAGTCGGATGGTGGCCTTGTTGATTTCCGCAAATTTAGCGGACTGAAGGCGATCTTGTCTGGCCCAGCTGGTGGAGTTGTTGGCTACGCCCAAACTTCATACGATGCTGCCGAGAAGGTGCCCGTCATTGGTTTCGACATGGGAGGAACTTCAACTGATGTGTCGAGATACTCGGGCATTTACGACCACGTATTTGAAACTACAACAGCCGGCGTGTCCATTCAATCGCCACAATTAGATATCAACACTGTTGCAGCAGGTGGTGGATCCATGCTATTCTGGAAGAACGGCCTGTTCGTTGTAGGCCCCGAATCGGCATCAGCACACCCTGGTCCAGCCTGCTACAGGAAAGGCGGGCCTCTTACAGTCACCGATGCCAACCTCTTCTTGGGCAGACTCTTACCCGAGTACTTCCCAAAAATATTTGGCCCTAACGAGAACGAGCCTCTTGATGTGGGAATCACAGGGAAGAAGTTTGCTGAGCTTACTGCCGTTATAAACGAGGAACAGAGGTCAAAAGGACGCATCGAATTTACCCCAGAGGACGTTGCTCTCGGCTTCTTGAATGTTGCTGATGAGTCCATGTCGCGTCCTATTCGAGCATTGACGGAAGCTCGTGGCCACAATACTGCAGTCCACAATCTTGCTTGCTTTGGTGGTGCTGGTGGCCAGCACGCATGCTCTGTGGCAGCTGTCCTTGGTATTTCGAGAATTATCATTCACAAGTATTCCTCTATTCTCTCCGCCTACGGAATGGCATTGGCGGATGTGGTCAACGAGGTTCAACAGCCTGCTGCCGATGCTTTCAACGACACAACTCAAGACATGTTCAAGTCGAAACTGGAAGCTCTGGTTCAGCAGTCCACAGCTGACCTAGAATCCCAAGGCTTTTCGGGGAAGGACATTCACCATGAGCTGTACCTAAACATGCGTCATGCTGGTACGAGCACCTCCTTTATGATTCTCAAGGGCGACGATTGGAACTTTGCCTCCGAGTTTGAGAAGAGGCACCAAATCGAATTCGGTTTCTTGACCAAGGATAAGGCTATTCTTGTTGACGATATTCGTGTCAGGAGTACCGGATCTTCATCTAACGGCAAAGAAAAGAGCCCTTATAAGCAGGTAAGTGCAACGTATCCTTCTAAGAAAGAAACTAGCTAAGATATAATCTAGATGAAAGAAGTTGTACCCAAGAAGGGCTCCACACAGAAGTCTCAAGGCATTTCCAAGGTCTACTTTGGTTCTGCTAATGGATCCGTCGACACCCCTATCTACAAGCTTGAGGATCTCGAGGTCGGCTCCCAAATCAATGGCCCTGCCATGATTATTGATCAGACTCAAACCATCGTCCTTGTTCCTGAGGCTGTGGCAAATATCCTTGAACGATGCGTATTGATCGATCTCAAAGAAAAGGCAGCTGTTGATGTTACATTCGAATCCAAGGATACGAGCATCAACCCTATCCAGCTGTCCATTTTCGGCAACAGATTTATGTCGATTGCTGAGCAGATGGGACGAACCCTTCAAAAGACATCCGTTTCCACCAACATCAAGGAGCGTCTCGACTTTTCTTGTGCCTTATTCTCTCCCGACGGTGGCCTTGTGGCTAATGCTCCTCACGTCCCAGTGCATCTTGGTTCGATGCAATTCGCCGTGAGATATCAACACAAGTACTGGGCTGGAAAGCTCAGTGAAGGCGATGTTCTTGTATCCAACCACCCAACATGTGGTGGAACTCATTTGCCAGATATTACTGTTATTACACCTGTATTTGAGAATGGGGAAATTGTATTTTACGTTGCTTCCAGAGGACACCACGCAGATATCGGTGGCTGCCTCCCTGGATCGATGCCTCCGACGAGTAACCAGCTGTGGCAAGAGGGTGCTGCCATCGAGGCAGAGAAGCTTGTTAGCGGCGGGCATTTCAACGAGGAGAGAATGATCGAGTTGCTTCTCAAGGAGCCTGCCAAGTACGAGGGCTGTTCGGGAACTAGGTGTCTCCAGGACAACTTGTCTGACCTCCGCGCCCAAGTAGCAGCAAACCAGAGGGGAATCTCGCTGATCAATGGTCTGATCAAAGAGTACGGCCTGAAGTGCGTCCACAACTACATGTACGCGATTCAAAGCACAGCAGAAATCGCCGTCCGCGAGCTCCTCAAAACGACCTCGGAGAACCTTGGCCCAGTTTTGGAATCGGTGGATTGTATGGATGACGGAACCCCAATCGCTCTGAAAGTCACCATCGACGCCACCAAGGGTGAAGCCATCTTCGACTTCTCGGGAACTGGCAGCGAAGTCTTTGGCAACACCAACGCCCCGACAGCGATTACTCACTCAGCAATCATCTACTGTCTGCGTGCGCTGATCAAATCCGACATCCCTCTTAACCAAGGCTGCTTGAACCCAATTGACATCCGCATCCCCGAGCGCTCGCTCCTATCACCATCGAAAACGGCAGGTGTCGTTGGTGGCAACGTGCTCACCTCCCAGCGTATCACCGACGTCATCCTCAAGGCGTTCCGCGCCTGTGCCGCCTCACAGGGCTGCTGCAACAACCTGACCTTTGGCACAGGCGGCAAGGGAGAGGATGGAAACCACGTCGACGGCTTCGGCTACTATGAGACGATTGCTGGTGGTGTTGGTGCTGGTCCTACGTGGGATGGACAGAGCGGTCTGCACACCCACATGACGAACACGCGTATCACTGACCCAGAGATCTTCGAGAAGCGATACCCATGTATCCTACGCGAGTTCTCGTTGCGCGAAGGATCCGGCGGAGCCGGTCTGCACCCTGGTGGTAACGGCGTGGTTCGCGATATCGAGTTCTTGGTGCCAGTCCAGTGCTCTATTTTGTCTGAGCGCCGCAGCCATCGTCCGTATGGATTGGAGGGCGGTGGTCCGGGTGCTCTGGGCAGGAACGACTGGGTTAGGCAAGGCGAGGATGGCGAGAGCAGAGTTAACCTTGGAGGCAAGGCGACGGTCAAGATGGGCAAGGGTGATAGAATTGTGATCAACACACCGGGTGGTGGAGCTTGGGGTTCTGAGACCGCAGAGAAGGTCAAGACGAATGGCGTGCAGAAGGAAGTATTTGTCGCGAAGGGATCAGTTGATCGGTATAAGACGCGACAGGAGACGAACTAAAGGCAACAGTTTTTGTTATAAATATAGATTGTGCCTATTAACTATAGATAACAAATTAGATATTCCAAAATATATAAAAAAAAATATACAATCTTAGTGTGCATTCAAGTCGACAATTGTTTATATTGGCCATTTGTTACAAGTCTATAGGTGATAGGGTCGAGGGGAGTAGGGCAATGAGTAGTGGAACTCAAGCTGCGGACATCGATCCCCACATTATCAATCATCAATCGACCCCGCCAAACCCCACCATCACCCGCACGCCTTATTCCGAGCTCAACCTCCCACTCCTTCTTGACCCCTGCCCACCTCCAACACCAGCTCTTCATACAATCGTCGAACGAACATAAATTTAACCATCGTCCCTTTGTCACATACCCTTTCGCTCAAGCTCCGAGCAAGCACAATCCACCAGCCTCTTACCTCGGTAATTAAGCTCCTACTACCACAACGTCATCAGCCCGCGCACGCCATCTCTTCCACAATGGCCGCCAAAACCGGAGAAGCAGCAGCGCGCGCGTTCTTCGCCACGCCCACCTTTGCCGTCGTGGGAGCCTCCAATGACCCATCCAAGTATGGACACAAGAGTGCGTCTACTCCGCCCCTTCTCCCCATCGTCTACCTGCCCCTTGCCCCGTGCTTTTGACGTTTATCTCAAGCTAACAACTTTACCAGTTTTTGAATGGTACCTCTCGCAGTCCCTCCCAGTGACGCCCATCAACCCCACCGCCGCGACCATCACCGCCCTCTCAGCCGCACACCCTGCCGTGAAGTCCCTGTCCGGACTCCCTTCCCCAAAGACCACCGCAGTCTCGATCATCACACCCCCGAAGATCACGCAGAAGGTTTTGGAAGAGGCAAAGGGACTTGGCGTACCGGCTGTGTGGCTGCAGCCTGGCACATTTGATGGGGATGTCATGGCGTATGCCAAGGAGAACTTTGGTGTTGCTGTTGGGGGAGAGGGAGGAGGTGGTAGCGAAGGATGGTGTGTGCTTGTTGACGGGGAGGCGGCGTTGACAGGAAGGGGAAAGTTGTAAGGCGTGGGTGTGAAGACCAAGGATGGGGTGGATAAGAGAGGCATCATCACTATTAGATAGTGAGAAAGTGGTGTCTTTGCTCCAATGATGCGTCATGGGATTTGACTCTGTCGTAGAAATTATAATAAATGAATATATATAACTATGGTGTACACTCTTCGAGCATATGCTGTGCATCTACATGTTCTATATATTGCTACCGTCGATCCGGATGCATAACTTCACTGCTTGCGCTTCCTTGAGCGGTCGTACTCCCATCTTCATAACCACGAAATAATTGCCCATATCCGCGAAGCTACAGCGAAAAGTCCAGTCCTTGATGGCCTTCTTTGCTTCTTTGGTGTATTTGCAAGTTCGGTCATCCAGGCCTCAATCTCCGAGCGCTCAGGCATTGGGAATTGCTCCCTGCAAGGAATCTTTGGTATATTACGTATCATTCTTTGCGTACTCGGCTGCGCCCGTTTCTCTACCTCAACTGTTAGAATCAAACGGCTAAGCTGGAGATAATTATTGCTATCATCTAGTAGAACAGTACTGAAATTCAGCTCTTCGTCGCCGAAGTGAATCTGCTCACACCAATCCAGGGTTGTCGCTAATCCGCCGCCGCTTTCCAATATCAACTCTGCCAACGTCTTGGCTTTCGCCACCAAAGCAGCGCGGTACTGAATATTC
Source organism: Pseudogymnoascus sp. VKM F-4516 (FW-969) (assembly GCA_000750815.1). Lineage (NCBI taxonomy): Eukaryota > Fungi > Ascomycota > Leotiomycetes > Thelebolales > Thelebolaceae > Pseudogymnoascus > Pseudogymnoascus sp. VKM F-4516 (FW-969). Next base: position 26,624 of record JPJZ01001173.1, on the reverse strand, counting down.
CGAGGATGTAGCACGATGCCCTCCACTATTTCGAAATCGACATCAATCCACACGGCGAAGTTAGGTTGATTATCCCTTTTACAAAGGAAAATAATCGTCTGGCGCGGCATGACCAGGGGCAACTTTTCGCAAGATATAGTACTACAGTAGTCCAACAACCTTGACCACCCAGGGGGGTAAAGTTCTGTAATCTTCGATTTGGCATCCTCTCCTAGAATGCGACACTTTATCTCAAAATTGCACAAGTACAAACTTGCCCATTCTCCACTGCCTCTAGCGATATAGATTTGAGACTTAACGCTTTTAGAGAATAACTTTGTTGGAACTAATACTGGCGGGCAACCTATGTCCCTAGAAAAGCAATTTTGGTATCTTGTCGAAGATATGAGAGGCAGCGCGATACTCCTTGGGGGATCCATATGGAAACCCTGAAACGGATAACAGTTTAGAAGACCAAGAGATCCGCCCACTATGCCGAGAGAATAGATTTTCATTTCGATACGAAGTCCTATATTAGTTAATGAGAAGTGAGAAGGCGTAAATTTCCCAGTTGTGAGGCGCCCGCGGGTCCGGCGAGTTGCAAAGTCTGCTGGTGACGATGCAAACAGTGAAAACTCAGCGTCTGTTTTTATGCTCTGGGAAAATCCCCAGGACAAAATAGACTCGTCGTTTGAGGTATTCATAATTGCTTCCTGAAGTCTCCTAAACGCTCGGGTTCCCTCTCCATACATCGCCGTCATGGCGCCGTTTAACCCAAAGATGCCAAGAAGTGAGTATGCGATGTCCTCGGGCCTTGTGGTCCCTCTTCCAGCAGCCCAACTCATCTTCTCAGCAATGCAGCAAGATTTTGCCACATCGACATATTTAAGTGCGTCCCATGAGATTCCAGTGATTTTCGTAATCTTGGCCGTGAATGGATGGTCATCTTGATGGTCACTCTTCTTACCGATAAATTTCCACGATGCATTGTAAAAACGGACCACTTTCGGCGCAAGCAACTCTTGGAGAGTCCATCCCCTCGTAAACCAGCGACTATTACTAAACGCAGAATCCTCTTCCATGTAGTCATCTCCGTCGGGGACATCAGAGAGATATGCGAGGCAAATTGCAGCCTTATTGTACCAATTCCACATGGAGCCAATTGCCTCCAAAAGCTCTGAGCTACTGCGCTTGTCGATACAGCATGTGTCTATCCAGAGATAGTTTAAGCCAAATGTTTGTGCTTCAGCGCAACTTCCGTCTATCTTTGCCGACCCGGAGCCATATCCATTCCGTTTGATATCTTTAAATGTATCTTCCTTCTCGCCCCAGGTATGCGATAGGATTGCATATTCGGGAATATTCTTCCCTATAAACTCTTCTAATTTTTTGGTCTTCACATTGAGAAGCCACATTCTTGATTTCGCAAGGTTCCTTGCGAGGGCGTTCCAGAGTGATATTCGGGATATCCGATAAACGCACTCCTCGCGTGTTAGGCGCACGGTTCGTAGATCGCCAATAGCACCCTGAATTGACAATTGCCTTGGAGCACTTCACAATTCGCACACGTGAATGCAATATCCGGTGTAAAGCCACTTTTTGTCTCTGGAGAATAACTAGGCGCCATCGCGATTGATATAATGTCGTCGAGTTCTAGCGTTCTGCAACCACCTGCAGGCAGCAAGCCTGCAGGACGCTCATTTGAGCGACTCTCGCGCCGCTCCGCTTGCGATCGCTGTCGAGCATTCAAGCTGCGGTGCGAAAGGGTCCCGGGGGCTATGTCACAGCCTTGCAAGAGGTGCGCCAAAGCCATGGCTCAGTGCATGCCGGTGGGTAAACCGCGGCCAATTCTGGGGCCTAGTGTTGCAAATCAACGCTTGCCGCCAGCCATTTCAGCGGCCCAAAGACGTGGCTCAAGTGCAAGCCAGTATCATACGCCTTGTCACATCCTTCCTGCGGCGGCTAAAGATTTGCCTAATGGATACCCTTTTTCTCAATACCATGAAGATTCCGGGCGTATCGTTCTCGATGGCAATTATCAGCCAGAGGTTTCGCGAGGCTCGGGGCATGCCTGTCACAGCCAAGGCTCCCTGCAGAATATAGACATCCAGGCACAGCCACCGGAGCCCGGCATCAGTGGCTCATTTGATGATACTAATGAATGCGGTCACCTTCTCGATCCTGTCCCTGATGTGTTCGATTTTGATTTTACGTTTGGTGCTACTGGACATGGTCCAGACGAGGATTTCGTTAACTTCGATATTGAATTACCAATAACTCACACGCCGACGGACCCCTCCCAGAATGATTTAAATTCTACCAATGCCGAACCGCGTTCTCTAAAAATAGACTATCGAAAAAGATGTCTGAAAAACCTAGCCGACTTGCACGCAAGCTTACTGCGAGACCTTGACGAAGTTAAGCTCTCCAAACCAGCGAATGAGTGCGACTGTTCACGTGCTTCCATCAAGAGGAATGCTGAGAATGGCGTGGCGTCGGACCACCCCGTTGGCAAGGTTCTTAAGAGCTCAGAGAAATACCTTGAGATTTTAGAATATTTCTCTCCGTCGCCACAATCATCGCTTCAGCAAAGCAGTTGCTCCTCCGACTCCCTTTCAACCCATGAAGATCTTGATTTGGCGCTTGGCTGTAACGATGATGATGGAACGCCGCTCAATTCCCACCACTCTACCTCCGCCTCGGGTCAAGAGCCAGACCTGTCATCCCTGGCTCCTACCATCCACTGCGATGTCCCGACAACCTTATCCCTCCTGACATGCTACATAAGCCTTGTCCGTATCTACCGCACAATCTTCAGCTGTATCTACGTTTCGCTTCTCCCTCTCCCCCCGCCGACCTGGAATGCGCTCCCACCTATCTTCCCTGGACTGCAGCTCGCTGGATTTTCAATGGATACGCAGGTTGGAATGCAGGTTCAGATTCTGCTACAGGTCAGTGAGGTCATGCTAGGGAAGATTGAGGGGATACTTGGCGTCGGTGCGAGTGGCGTTGGGGATGGAGGATTGCTGGGGAAAGTGATGGGCAAGGAAGTGCTCCGGATGATGCTTCGTGGGGAAGAGCAAGAGAGGCCAGAAGGAGGGTGTGGGAGCATTGAATCGCTTAGAGGTGTTATGACAAGTTTGAAGGGCTTGTGCTAAACCCTCAGGGTACGCTCTGTTGCTTCTGAACTATGAAATAACCTAACCAGTGATACAGAGACGAAAAATGAACTCGATTCTTGAGGAATACCAACCTATCACCTGCCTGCTGCTAGAACTGATCTTGCAGCTCAAGGCTGCTCTACTCTCCCCTCCTTGATTTGAAGGAATGCCTCGAAAAAGTCTTCCATGTCTTTTGCGCCCTCGATCGTTATCCCTCCCATATAAAAGCGCGGCACTCCCCTACCTCGTCTAGCCTTGTTCTCTCTCTCCTCTTTCCTCACCTCCTCCAGCGCCTTGTCGTCCTTCAAGCCCTTCTCAAGAGAGCCTCTCTCCATCCCCGCTGCAACCCCGGCCTCCACCAAACTTGGGGCGTTGAAAATATCCTTCGCTTCCTCGAAATAGGCGCGGAACAGTTCCTCGGCAACTTTGTTCTGCTGTTCCAGACTGATCTTACCGGCGAGGTGCAACAGCACGTGGCATAACTCTGTACCGCCCACCACGCCGTTGTCGGCCATGAGGATCCCTTCGCCGCCGGCGATAGCCTTGAGACGCGCCGCTATTTCGGGGGCACGCACAGGTCCCATGCGGGCAACCATGCGCTCTGGACAGTTGGTTAATGGTAGGCCTTGAGTGATTGTCGGAATAGGGAGAAGCATGACTTACCCCATCGGTCGACTGGAGTAGCAGGGGGGTCTTCGTTGAGATAATAGGGTTTCCATGTGATATTGAAAATGTCCTTGGAGCCATCCGGGTAAGTTTTGCGGTACATGTTTATTGCTTTTTGGAGACGACGATAGCCAATGTAGCACTAGTAATTGTTAGTATGGAAGGACGGGTGGGCGGCTGTGGACAGGGGCATGCGAACCCAGGGGCAGACCACGTCTGATACGATCTCAATATTGAAAGTCGTCATTTTAGAAGGTTGTCGGCGGTTAAATAGAGTTGAGAGAAATAGTCCAATCCGGCCTCGTTTTGGCGTGGGAACGGGGTAGTATGAAGGTGAGGTATCCAGTTCTGCTTTGTTTGCTGGGATATGAGATGCGGAACGGGGACCAGCTTTGATTTTTGGCAGAGCTCAACACCAGCGACGCAACAAAACTACCAGTCTAATGTCGAAAAATTATGTATGATAGTAGACTCAATAATAACAATTATCATAATATATATACGTTTGCACGTCGAGGCAACACAATTGTCCTCCGAGCCTTCCGATTACAAAGCGTTCGTGGCATCGACTAAACTGACCAATGAAAGCACGCCATAACTCCTTCGGTCTGGCAGAACCAATAGGAGCTCATCTCACGCCGAAGCCTGATGAGCTCTCCGAGGCCGAATTCTTAGTACGGTGGTCACGTGCGTACAGAGTAACTACCACATCTGCAATGGGTGCAATGGAAGCTGAGCAAGAATGAGTACTGTACTCTACAATATGCATAGCATTAGAAGCTATAACAATAAATTCTTTGGCGCTATTTCCGAGCAACCCCAATGATCCCAAGTTTGCAACGACTGGGCTTGGACCTGCCACGGCGTTGAATGTTAGCCAGGTTGCGACAGGACAACAACAGCGAGGAAATGTGAGATACCCCAATGCTCAACTATTTTCAGGCGGATGCTAACCTACTACCTTTTAGAATATTTACGCCGAGGCAACATTCGTTTGCCCCGCGTATTGGCTTGCATCCGCATATACTGGCAGTGGCCGAACAGCATACAAATATCAGTATAGCATACCGTTTGGAGGGCACACAGATGACCTCCCTGCCATCTTCGGGCCTGCTTAGCCAACTCATAGTGAGAGCTTCGTAGCTGCCATCAGGAGTAAGTACCCCCTTGTTCATACGGCGAATGATCCCCTGAGCCCGTATTATAACCCTGAATATCTAGCTAACTCACTCCAAATAGGTATATGGGGCAAATTCGTGACCGCCTCTAACCCGTCCATATCTGCCGCTCTCGCAAGCGGAGGAGTGCCAACTACCTCGTCGGCGCCTAACCCCGTTACCAAATTCCCCGCCTGGACAGCTTCGTCGCCACAGCAGATCAATCTCAACATTACCGGCGGCATGCCATACTCGGCCGTCACATTGTCTGGCGCAACAGTAACGCAATTTCAGGAACCGGGTTTGAAGAATGCTTTTTCAGTCGCTAATGCGAACACCTGGGAGGGAGGACGGGGTACGAGATGTGACTTCTGGCGAACCATAGCTTCGAGAGTTCCCATATAACTGCGGTGCAGGCAGGTAGAATGCAAAAAGACTAGATTATGAAATGATGATATATCGAATTTTCACCTTTTTTTTTTTGTGTGTTTATGATTAAAATGGGAAATAATATTTAAATATATCTAGATTTGATTTGAAAAATATTATTTTCTGCTTAAATAATCGGATCGGGCTTGATACTATTCATGCTCTACCAATTATCCTCCCATCGCCAACCACTAGCCCGTCCAATAGAGCATCATGGTCTCCCAGTGGTACCTCTTCATTCTCTTTTTCCAACACTTGCTCTTTAAGTGCTAATGCGACCAACAGCGGCCCCTTCCCAGCCGTCTCCTCCGACTTCTCCCTGCATCTCCTGATAAAAAAGTCATAAAATCCCATCCCATGCCCCAACCTCCTAATCATCCCGTCTTCACCACCACCATTAATCGGCTGAAACGCCACTCCAGGAAGCAGCATCAAATCCAACTGCCCGCTTCTCCCACCACCCAAAACCCTCTCTCTCTTCTCCAACCCCTCATCGCTCACAGTTGGGATCCCCCAGCTATCGCTCTCGAGCCCCTCAAAATCCTCTAGGCCATGGAGCCGCACCATATCCATACACCGCTTGGGCAGGTACCCATCTCGCCCTTGGTCCCGCTCGGTGGCCACGTGAAGGTACGGCACAAACACTTGCTTCCCCTTCCCAAGCGCATCACGCACAATGGCTGCCGTGGAAAGTTCCGCACTTGGCATAGATAGGTAGACGCTGATGCTTTTTGCAGCTTGGTATTTGGGCCAAGAGATGATAGCATTGGAGACGGCGGTGCCTATGGTGAGTTAGCCTCGGAACAGCGCAGTACGAGAACCGCAGACTAACTTTGACTTTCTATGATTGAGGGCTGGAGAGTAGATAGGCGCGTTTTCATGGCCTTGCGGAGGGCCGATTTTGCGGCCTTGATGGTGGGTGGGGGAGGCATTGTAGATGGGGAGATTGAGGTTGAAGGCGGGACCATGCTTCGATAGTCGTACGGGTGAGCTTATTATGTCCGCAAGCTGATTCGAAGGGACTCTTCTATGTCCTCGAGATCAAATGGCAAAATATGCAAGTTTCCGATGTTGGATGAGATGGTGGATGCGTTATTCTTGGATAGATGAGAACAGAAACACGTGACCTGCGGAGGAGAACTCCGCGGGATTCTAGATAGTTATAGCCGGCGCTTTCCTCGTGACCAAAATTATTTCAAATAGAAATCGTGCTCAGAAACCTTCATATAAAATAGTATCAATGCTTGACAATCCCGGGGAATCTTAGCCGCCAAAATATAACGATGACGGCGTGCACCTATCAAATCCCATCCAAAACCAATCCACGTAAATGCGGCTCAAAGTTGCTGCGATGCCGACCGCGCTAAAAAGTGCCTCGCCAAGCCTCCTCCCCGAAGCTCGCCAACATCGTACCTCTCACGACCTCACCACTCTCCACCAAGCCATTGACTCGCGTAACCACATTCACGATGCGCGCGACGATCCGTCTTTTCGCCTCCGTGAAGCCCTCGAGGTATCTCGAGGCCGGCGCCCCGACCGGACTCACTGGACTCTTCACCCACCCGGCGCCGCGCTCCGCCCTCATCTACCTTTACTCGTCGACGCTCGAGAAGCTCAAGAAGTTCCCCGAGGACTCGGTCTACCGCAAGTCAACAGAGGCGCTGACCAAGCAGCGCCTGCAGATTGTCGAGTCGGTCGTGCCTGAGGGATTCGCCGCGTGGCAAGAGAAGGTGCAGAAGATCGTCAAGGAGAACCCGGATGTGTTCACGACACCTGAGGGCGCTGCCGCGTATATGGGCGGGATGCACGTCAAGGAGACTATGGGTGGAAACGAGTTTGTGACCAGCACACCCGGCAAGGTTTACGATGAGCAGAACGATGAGTGGGATGGCGAGAAGGTTTACGAGGGCGAATTAGAGGGCACACGGACGGAGGCAGAGAGAAAGTCACAGGCTGATTTGGCCGAAGACAGGCCACAAGAGGAGACAAGGCGTGTGGAGTTGGACGATGAGCCAAGCTTGACCGCTGATCAGTAGGTGATATTCGCTCGTTCATAGTGCGCGATAGCTAACAGAACGTAGGATTGGAGAGATTGAGGACAAAATCGGAGCTGGCCTGATCGAGGAGGTTATCGAAGTTGCACAGGGAGAGCTGAGCCTCATTGATACAATGGAGAAGAGCCAGGTGTACGTATCATCCCGCGAAACAGTTCTAAAGACGAATACTAACCAAGCACAGGTGGGAAGATCTCGAGGAGAAGCCTGTTGAAGGCCAGTGGGTGTACTTCGAACGCAAGTGATTTAGGAGATACGATCTAAAAGATCAAAGCTGCTGTGACGCAGCAGCAATGTACATTGCAAGACTGCGATATTGTACTGTACATATAGACTAGACCATCAACAAGTCAAACTGCACGTTACGTATTGTGATGCATCGCTTATCCTTGAGAAACCATAATAATTACACCTCATACACCTGGCAATGCATGAGCCACAGGCGTGGAAATCCTTGTCCAGGCCTGCTAGCCAAGAAACACCCAAAAAGGCACTTTGAATACTTGAAACGCCAATAGCCCCCCAATGATTTACACTCATCGTTCCCGATCATACAACTCTTGTCGCCATCTCGGGTATGCTTATCTAGTCCACCTTTCCATTTCCACCACCGCCCAACAAACCAAGGTTCTTCTCGTCGTCTAGGCGGAAGAAGCCGCCGCGTGATCTCCTCCTCTTGCGTCCGAATCCGACAGCTGCTACGATAATTGCAACGACCAGTCCGATCGTCAGCAGCGGATGCGCCCCTGCGCCACGACGGATATCAAAGAAGACCTTTGAGAGACTCGAGATGGTGTACTTTGGCTTGATCTTTGGAGGAGAAGTGATCACCTTTGGGATAGTTTCTAGGATGGACGTGCGTGATGGGATGATGGGGTTGTCGTTAATGGTGGTATCCCAGTAGCGGCGGTTCTGTAAATAGTTAGTTATGATCAGTGGATAGCAATGATATGGCAATTCTTACGTCTTCGTCATTAATAATAACCTTCTCCCCATCGGCAATATTGATCCCATAGGTTGTGCGGATCCATCGCTCCCAAAACACTCCATCAACCCACGCGAAGGTGACTTCCTTGCGGTTTGACCGATTCATATCGATGCGGATGCTCTTCGCCGCCCTGACTGCACGCTGATCGTCCTTTGCTTCGGCCTCTTTGATGCGGAGCTCCTTCGCATCTCTGTATTCCTGGCGCTCCAGCTGGAACGCATGAATCTGCTTATCCATCCACTCAATTGCCGCAGATTTGATCTCGTTCTTCGCCGCCTTAAACTCGTCTTGGCGATCCCGAGTGAGAATAGCCAAGACGACAAGCTTGCCATCCATGATTTCACGTGCATTTCCTGGGAGCAGCTCGGGTACAATAGGGAGCCAGACAGACTGCATCCACTGCAGGACTAGACGATAGTCGCGCATGTCGTCAGGAGCCAGGGCAGTGTAGTAGGTTGGACGGCCATCTCTCGAGACTAACAGTCGCGGCCAGGTGGTGATCTTGAAGCGTTCGTACATTTCTGGATCTTTGGTCTTCACCAGCGTCGCTTGGCCGATCAAGCTCAAGATGACTCTGTCCAGAGCATCAAAATCTTCAGAGGTAGTGGCATGATCGTAAAAGTAGACAAATATGACCTCCTCTGTCTCTTCCAGGGTTTTGAATTCAGCGGCTGTGACATCCGTAACACCTTCGCCGATCCCAATTGCACTGCCTGCCCACCTGGTCAAATCTCCAAGGCCTCTCAGCCCATCATAATCGACCCGTTCGCCACCGCTGAAGAAAGCCAAAGTTGGATACCCCTCTATTTTTGCTTCCTTGCAGAACGCCTTGTGCTCCTCGCAATTAACCTCGCCAATGTTCAGCTTGCCCTCCATTTCCTTCGCCAGCTCTGTCCATATCGGTGCAAGGGATTGGCAGTGGTGACACCAAGGAGCATAGAACTTGACGAACCATGAGTCCTGTGACAATGTCACCTGGGTATGGAAACTCTCGGGAGTAAACGCGACAGATGTCCCATGGGGGTTCGAAGGGGACGAAGGGGCTTTGTTGGTCTTCGGTTTCTTAGGGGGGGCCGGCGCCGCCGCGCTTGTATTCGGTTTTGCTGCAGCCGTTGGCGTCGAAGCAGCTGCTGAAGTACTGAATCCCTCGACACTGCTTGCTCCCGCTTCTGGCCACACTTGTCCATCCTTCACGCGGGATCCAGGCCTGATGGTCTCCAGTGTCTCCTCGATGAACTTCCCGATACTTTCAACGCCCATTGCTGGCATATCCGATTTTCTCTGGTACTCAGCCACAGCCTTTCCATCCTTGAATATTTTAATAACGGGAAATCCAGTAACACCATGTTGGATACAGCTGTCTCCATAGGCTATACAATTGACGTTGGCAAAATCGAAACCGTAGTAATGGTGGAAATCATTGAGGCTCTCTTGGTTTCCTGTGTTTGTCGACGGCACAGGCTTCGAAGTCCAATAGTATTCGTAGATAGTCTTCCAAGCTGGAGCCATCGCATTGCAGTGGTGGCAACTTGGAGAGTAGAACTTGACAGCTGTGTATCCATCCTGAATCAACTCGTCCAGAGCCTTGTCTCCGACTTCCTTTAATTGGGGCACCTTCTGGCCATTGAAAGTTGTGTATGTATCATCGGCTTGCGAGTCGTCGGCACCTTTGGCCACATCTTCCTTTGTATCCGCAGCTCTTATCAGCGAAGCAAGAGCTCCTACTACGAGCAGCGATGTCGATGTGAGGAAGCGCATGTTGTAGTCACACTTCTCGTAAGAACCCAAGCTGTGTTATTATAGGGAGATGCCTGCAATTCGAGTTGCGAGGCCCACAGGCGCGTGGGTAGCGTGATGCGTTTCCGTTTGCAAACGGCAGGCGCTCGTCTTAATTATGTCGATCGGTTCGGGGACGCCCTGGCGACTGTGCTGGGCAGATTATGAAACAGACCGAGTTCTGTGGAAAGAGTAAACCTAATAGTCCTTCAAGCACATGATGACAAAGGAGACAAAAGAGTGATCGGCATCGTCGTTGAAGGGATTATCTTACTGGGCGTAGCTGCACCACATTGCGCCCCTGGCACTGACGAGGGAGATTGTGGATAAGCGAAAGCTAAATCTGGCTGGACCTCACAAACGTCACCCAAGCCACAGCCTTGCACCGCCACAACAACGTCAATGGTAACGTGTAGTGTGCATACAAAATCAAAGGTAAGACATAAAGTGACGAGACAATAACTAAGGGTTGTTTCAGGAGCTTCTACTGCAAAAAAAAAATCGGTATGCCGCTCAGCGGCCAGTCAAGCGATGTCACGGGTAGTGATGAGCCCCCCAGGAAGAGAGTGAGAACAACAGATGCTACTGAGGAAGGGTCAGCTCTCACTTCCTTGCGCGCTTCAATCTCACCTCCGAGGCCACGGATTGTCTCAGCTCAAAGCCAGGCAAATTCCAATGACAAACCTCGTCAAAATGAGCCTGAAATCACCCCTGGTTCACTCATATCATCGCCCTTCCAGTTGACGAGGATCAGAGATTCGCCTGGTTCACTGAACAATGGCAGCGTCTCACTGGGGAAAATAGTTTGTGACCCCATGATACGTGAAATGTGGCAGTTCAACTATATGCATGACTTGGACTTCCTTATGAGCAATATGGACCCGGATACGAAGGATATAGTGAAAGTTAACGTTGTCCATGGGTACTGGAAACAAGAATCTGGTCTTCACATGAAGGTAAGCCTTTTTATTTTATTTTGTATCTTTGCTCGCACTGGAGATCTGTATGAGCCATGTAGTCATACAGTCAGTATTTGTTTACTTTGAGGTTATGTTGCCTCTCAGTTTACTGTCTCCTGCTGGCAGGAGAAACAAGCTTTAACATGATTATAGAGCCAAGCCCTAAAGTATCCCAATGTCAAGCTTCGCTGTGCATATATGCCAGAGATATTTGGTACCCGTATGTGCCAGTGTCCCTCTATTATTTTCAGCCTAACAGTGATCAGACCATACCAAAATGATGGTATTACTCCGGCATGATGATCAGGCCCAAATAATCATCCACACAGCCAACATGATCCCTCAAGACTGGGCCAACTTGAGCCAAGCTGCGTGGATAAGCCCTCTACTACCTCTCCTTCCAGCGACGAAATTGACGGATCAAACTCTGGCCCAGGGCTCCAAGTCGGCTTCATACGGGTCTGGCCTACGATTTAAGCTGGACTTCTTGGGCTATCTAAAAGCGTATGATGGCCGCCGCATCATTTGCAAATCCCTTGTGGAGGAACTGATAAAGTACGATTTCTCGTCCATCCGAGGAGCTCTTGTTGGGCACGTCCCAGGCCGTCATCATGTGCAAAATGATAACCCAACCCTCTTTGGCTGGCCAGCAGTCCGCGCCATACTAAATACCATCCCTGCTCACAATGGCGATAAACCTGAGGTTGTTGCCCAAGTTTCTTCCATCGCTACCCTTGGTGTCACTGACCAGTGGCTTCAAAAGACGCTATTCACAGCCCTCTCTGCATCATCAAACAGCCCAAGCAAATCCCCCAAGCTCGGGATCGTCTTTCCCACCCCAGACGAAATCAGAAATTCTCTCGATGGCTACAAGTCCGGTGGCTCGATACACGTTAAAATACAAACACCCGCACAAGCAAAACAACTCAAGTATCTCAAACCCCTCTTCTACCACTGGGCAGGAGATAACCGCCCTGCTCCGCCGCCGTCCGCCTCGTCGGCGGCACCCAGCACAGTGCGAGAAGCTGGGCGGAAGCGTGCGGCTCCCCATATCAAAACATATATCCGGTTCGCCGATGAAGGCAAAACGCGCATCGACTGGGCTCTCGTTACATCTGCGAACCTGTCGAAACAGGCTTGGGGCGAGGGACTTAATTCAGCCGGCGATGTGAGGATCTGTAGCTACGAGTTGGGCGTGCTGGTGTCGCCGAGCATGTATGCGGAGGATGCGGTGATGGTGCCTACTTTTCAAGAGAATATGCCGAAGGAAGCGGTGGATGGGAAGACTACTATTGGGTGCAGGATGCCGTATGATTTGCCGCTCGTTAGGTATGGCGAGGGTGAGGAACCTTGGTGTGCTACGAAGGCATATGAAGAGCCGGACTGGATGGGGAGGTCATACGGGGTATAAGTGCTTAGGCTTCGGGAGTTACTGGTGCGATTTGGGCTGAACATAGATACCACTGCTAGATCTGAAGCGCAACTGAAACATCATTTCACACTCTCCACGTACAACCACAGCTCTCATTTTGTGTCGATAATATTGTATTGTGCGGTCCTTGCCGTTCAAGCTTAAGCCTCCCTTATGTATCTCTCGCGTCACAAGTAGGTACATCAACCATAACGCATTTATTTACCGCCAACGGCCTCAGGGACCTTGCTCTCATCAAAGCCGTATGAAACCTTCAGCTTCTCGATAAGCGCAACGTACTGCTCCTGAGCCTGCTCTGGGGTCACGCCGGCATCAACAACCTTCTGCCACGCGGCCTTCTTCGCCTTGCCCTTGAAGTCGAAGGTGCCGGGAGCCTCGGCCTTATCGATCGGTGGATCTTGTGTGGCTTGCTTGAAAAGTCCGTACATTTCCTGTGTGTGTTAGCAGCTGGCTTCTGGAGAGAATATGGATAAAGAGGCAGGCGGATGAGGGGGAAGTATGAAAGCGTGGTGACGTACAAGGAGATCGTCGTTGGAAGGCTTCGCGACGAGCTTCTTGCTGTCCACGACGGCCTGTTCGAATGCGGGGCTGAGAGAGACCATTTTGTAGTTCTAGTGCGATGTATTCTGTAACCCGTCAGTTCCGCCGCAAGCTATAGGATGCCGTGCTTCATTTATCTTACTTAAGTCTTTGGAGTTGTAAGTATAGAGTTTGTTGGGGATATGTAGAATCAAGAGTTGCTTCCTTGTAGCGGTGGATGGCGGGGTGGTGCTGCACGGCTTGATGCGGCTAGATCGGCAGGGGCGGGGTGGGATTGTTGAGCGGTGGACAGATTTGGGTTGGTGGCCTGTTATCGTCCTGACGACATGTGAGAAAGACAACCATCAACACGAACAAATGGGACAAATGGGAGAAATGAAGGTAAATGATATGCTATAGGCAGGTCTTTTTGTTGATTTTTATTGTTTGGATGTTTTTACTTGTGAATTTACGGTTTTCATGGGCCATTTCTGTAGGCTTCTTTCTTATTATTTCCTTCTGGATTAAATTCTTTGGGTATGGTTGATTTGAGATTCAATGTGAAGCAAAAGTAGTGAAGACTTCCATTCATTCCTTCTTACTGCCTTTGATTTAATATAATTGATGACCAGAAATACAGCAGAATTTTCACTCTGGTGTCACTGTCTGTTTGTCTTGAGACTTTCATGGGAATTTCTGACTCCTTGTTTACATCGCATATTCTCACCTCTTGGGGGCACTGGGATGGCAACATTCGGAGCATCAAGTACTACTGAACGCAACCCTCTACTATATCTACAAACTCTCATTTTACCCTCCAGAGTGACTACAAATAGAGCTTCTGTTCCCTTCCACAACTCAATCAAGCCCAGAACTTGAGTATAAGTTCTTTCTTTCGTCCTTGAACTTCGTTCTTCCTACATCATCAATCCACCCCGAGGCCAGAGTATAACTACCCATCTTTCGTCTTCTACATTTCTGATTCCTTCATCAACATCCAACATCAGCACCAAGGCTCCACTGAAGCAACTTCTAGCCTACCAATTCAGTTATTCTTGAACAGCACCTGATCAGTTCAAATATCAGTTCCAGGTGAGCTTATTCCTTCTGTTCAGCTAATTCCTGGGTATAAAAGCTCAGCTTGGTGCTTGATCTTCCTTCCTTTCCACCCAAAGTATAAAATCCCGGCTTGGCTCCTTACCTTCCTTCTTTTCAACCAATTCCTGGGTATAAAAAGCTCAGCTTGGTTCTTGACTTTCTTCTTTCCAACCAATTCCTGGGTATAAAAGCTCAGCTTGGTTCTTGAGCTTCCTTCGTCCTTCAACATCAACCAACAACACCAAACCTTCATTGAACTAACTTTTCTTCCGAAGCCTCTTATATCAAGCCTACTCTGCTTGAACAGCGATTTACCACGTCAATATCAGTCCCAGGTAAGCCACACTCTGACTACAACTGCAGATTTCAATATTTCCATCATTTTAAAGCCCATACATTATGCCAAACTGGCTGTTCACTGTCGCGCTCAACATTGGCTCACTTCACTTCCTTCAAGCCATACTGACTTCCAGCTCAAATCAATTTCAGTCACATAATCAAATCAAAATGTCTGGCTACGAAGACCGCGGTGGAAACCGTGATAGAGGTGGTTATCGTGACCGTGGTGGATATCAAGACCGCGGGGGACGGGATCATCAGCCTAGAAATAGGTCGAGGTCACCTGGACGCGATGGAGGCTCGCGTGGAGATCGGTCCCGAGAACCTCGTAAGTCCACAGCACTTGATTCATTGGCTATATCTAACTTGAAGAAAGGTGGAGGTCGAGGCGGATATCAAGGAGATAATCGCGGATACCAGGGAAACCGCGGTGGTCCGCCAGCATCCAGCCTGCCGGACTTGCCAACAGATGTTCCCATACCTAAAGATGCTCGAGAGCTACCTTATACAGAGCTGCCAGTTCGGGGCACAGTTGGCGACAAGGTCATGGTGCAAGTGAATCACCACTCAATCGAGTCCCTTCCAACAAAAGCGATATATCAGTAAGCTTATCACCATGTCCATAAAGTCTTCACTAATATTCTCGTCTAGATTTGAATTTCGTTTCCGTATCCCAGAAGATTCCCAAATCAAAGGCAGCGACAAAGTGAGCACACAGATGCTCGCACGCGTCCTGATGACAAAGGCAGTGACCTCATTCCTTGGGGAAAACTTCGTGTTCGATGGCGTCAGCCTTGGGTGGTCGCCGACTCCAATCGTTGCGGTTGGGGTTTCGGAGACTACTGTCGTCGAGCTGGAGAAGCGCCGTGATGGTAGGCCAAACTCCGTCGAGATATCGGTGAGAAATACCGGGGCTCTCCCAATTACACCTTTTGCACAATATATTCTGGGTGGAAATTTCGACTTGAACCCGGCTGGAAATGGGAAAATCGAAAATATTCTCAAGTGGATTCAGGCGGTTTTTCGAAAGGGTCCCGCGAGCCTATTTATCACTCGGCCCAACTCCAGCGCATACTTTAAGCGCTCGCCTGAAACAACAATGGTCCTCAGATCTACCAACAATGTTCTCGAAGCTATGCGGGGGATCTATCAGTCCATGCAGTTGAGATTTGGCCGCATTACACTGAACGTGGACACAGCTACAACTCCTTTCTGGGTGCCGGGAGTTTGCCTAATCGACACGGTGTGCGCGCTCATGTCGACACAAAAAGGTCGACTGGAAGGTGATTTTTTGGCCAACCCGGAAAAGTTCTTCGTTGCCTGCGGTCGTCTCCGTGGCAGTTTCTTCAATATCAGACATTTGACGTCCTCGAATAAAGATAAGAAGATCAAGCTGAATGGGTTTTCTCAGCAGAATGCCATTGACACAGTTTTCGACGAGAGAATTGGTGATGGCGACTCCACGCAATCAACCTCGATCTCGGATTATTTTAGTAGGAAGTACAACATTAAGCTCCAATTCCCCAGACTTCCTTTGGCATCAACCAGGTTTGGTGAATTTCCGCTGGAGGTATGCTTCAGTGCCGAGGGAGAGCGATACAAGGAGGTTCTTCAGGGCCAAGAGACAGCGGATTTCATAAAGTATGTATTTCATCCTGGTATGACTTTTGGAAATTCTAACATACTGTCCAAGGTTTGCCACCGCCCCTGCATATGAGCGGAAAAATCAGATCTTGCACGGATTGAAGCTGCTTAGCCACCATGAGGACCCGACGATTGCTGCTCACGGATTCAAGGTGAACAACACCATGATGAGAGTTAAAGCACGGATCTTACCAGCTCCTCGTCTGATCTATGGAGGAAACCGAACAATGTCTCCGAGAGATGGGAGATGGAACCTGCGTGGACTCAAATTCATTAAGCCATCCACTATTAAGTCTTGGGTGCTGGTTTACATTCCAGCAAGACAGCCCCTTGACAACGGCCAACTGGAGAGGTTTGGAGGTGAAATGGTCCGGTCGTTTTCTGATTGTGGAATGAATGTCCCTCGCGAAGGCCCACCGGTCATGGTTGGGAATCCATTTGGGAACTTAATCCAAGTAACAAACGATGCCGTTGCGCGCGCGCACAACAAGTTCGGGTCCCCTCCAGATGTCATCTTCTACATCCTTCAGGGTGCCAGCACCCCCATTTACAAGACCTTGAAAGCAGGACTTGATGTCCACCTCGGAATTGCATCCCAGGTCATGCTGCAGGAGAAAGCACTCAGTGGCCGAGGCTCAGCACAATACCTGGCAAACATCGCCATGAAGGTCAATGTCAAGCTCGGCGGGACTAACTGCTTCGCAGAAGAACCCCTGTTCCAATCGGCACGTTGCATGCTTTTGGGCGGTGATATCTCTCACGCAGCTCCTGGAGCACTTCGATCGGTCAACCCGCCCCCTTCGACTGCTGCGCTCGTCGCTACTTGGGACCGAGAATGCACGGCGTATACGGCCGTGGCGAGCGTTCAAGAGAGTCTGTTGGGGTACATTCAAAACGCCAAACCCATGATGGCTGAGCTTCTCAAAAGATATGCCGAGAAGAACAAAGGACGTAAGTATTGCTAACCCCCTTTTCCTGGATAGTCTTAAGCTAATAATTGCAGAATACCCAGAGCGCATCGTCTACTACCGTGACGGCGTTTCGGAATCTGAGTTCGACACCATCAGAACGCAAGAAGGCAGAATGTTGCATGATCTGACCGTGGAGCTCGGGATCCAGGCAAAGGTCGCCCTCATCGTAGCCATCAAACGCCACCACACTCGATTCTTCGCCGAGAAGGAAATTGCCTCCAAGCTAGGCAACGTTCCCTGCGGCACTGTGGTTGAGAACTCAGCCACTATCAACGATGCTTTTATTATTGCGCAGTAAGTTATCCCTTCAACCCCTCCATCTGAAGAAATCAAAAACTAACCCACCCCACCCAGCCCCGACCTCCAAGGCACCAAGCGTCCAACACGCTACGTTTCCGTCATCGACGAAAACAACATGTCCGCAGACATATTCCAGCGTCTCACATTCAACCTCTGCTCTTCCTACGCGCGCGCCACCACATCCGTAGCCGTCTGCCCACCAGTCTATTACGCGGACCAAGCCTGCGAGCGCGCTCGCCTGCACCTCCTCGACGCCGAGGACGGCAAGATGAAGCTGGGTCCCGTGCATGCGAACTTGCGCTGGAATATGTACTGGCAGTGAGCTTCCTGGACAGGATTCTCTTTACACGTCGCATCTCCACACACATATCGACGGTTTAAAAAAGCTGGAAATTTGTACGAATATAATCCTCGCCCCTGGAGGCTTTCTCGAATCGCCACCCCTCTCCTCGCTGCCATCGACTTCGCGTCTTTGGTTCTTCGGCGAGATAGGGGTGCTATCGGTTTTTTTTACTTCTGGCGGAGCGCTTATCATCGGGTCTTTTCATTGACTCTACTCGGCTTCCACACCGAGGGTCTGCGACCATGAAGACCGACGGCCTTCTCATACTGTTCGACACCCGAGCTCGGCTTCCAAGATGGAGCGATTAATCGAATAATGCCTAATGATTCTTTTCTCATAACGCTTCAACGACAAAACTTTCGATAGTACTCGCATATTCGGCAACCAAATATCAATAAAGAAGGGAATTTCGGCTTTTACGGCTTCGGTTTTCTGCCACGCATCTCGCGCGTTTTGCTTTACTTCAGTTTCAGTTTCAGTTTCAAAATAAATATCAGATCCCATTGCGGACACCAAAAAACCTCGGGCTTCTTTACCTGCAAATGTGATTTAGAAATGTGAACTTTGAGTGCATATATGTGATGTGATGCCAATGACTAACAAAAAAATACGAAATGTCATTATCTTCTATCTTCCCTTTTTTGCCCCCACCCACCTGCCACAGGCAGACAAAAACATCAAACAGTACTCTACTATTCATACCCCTACCCCCCATCTACGCCTCAGCATCAATAAGATTCTCCTCCACCTCCGCCACCTCCTCCTCCCTCTCCGCCACCTCCTCCTCCGTCACCCTCGCCACCCCCCCCTCCTTCTCCAACCCAATCCACTCCTCCCACTCAGGGAACAACTCCTCATCCCCCTCCCCGTCCACGGGCGGCACACCCAGAATCTTCGCAACCCTCCCCTTCTTCCCCGCCTCCAACTCCGCCTTCCACTCTTTAACCGCCGCAGGGGCAGCACTAGGCTTATACGTCTGCGCGAACAGCGCCGCCTCCGCCGCCCTCCCCGTGCTGCTCAGGAGACCAATACAGGCTTGCACATCGCCAAGCTGCCACAGACACGCGAAAGCGACGTTATGCGCTCCCCCCTCCTTCGCCTGTTCCGCAAGCGCAGCAAGACCCTCGCGGTCACCCGTCGCGGAGTGGAGGAGGAGAAGAGAACCCAGGTCCTTAGCATGCGTGAAGCATTCCGCAGCGAGCGCGACGTCCCATGCCGCGAGCGCGGCGTCGCCGACCGTCTTCCATTTATGTTCTGCGTCCGCGACGCGCGCGAGGGCGAGGGCGGTGGGGAGCTGGTTCAGCGCGAGGGCGAGGTCGAATTTATGTTCTGGGTCCGTGGCGACGGAGAGAGCGAGTTCCTTGTGTCCCTGCCCCTCGAGGAAGCGCGCGATCTTGTTTGATTCCGCGGCTGGGATGGAAGGGAGGAGTTCAGCTGCAGCTTCCATGTCGTCGCGGAGGACGAGGGTTTGGTATTCGACGACGGAGAGGGAGAGGGAGAAGGAGGTGACGGCGACGTCTTTGTCGCAGAGGTAGATGCGGGAGTCGCGCTGGATGTAGCCGAGGAGGTAGGTGGGGTGGTCGAAGTGGGAGATTGTGTAGGTCTGGTCGCCGACGAGGTAGTTGAGCCGGTTGGTGCTGTTGGTGTAGATGAAGCAGTCGCCGACCCATTCGCCGGTGCGCACGCTCTCGTTGATGTCGGTGATGACTTCGAAGGCGGACTCGACGCCGTCTTCGTCCACTTCGCCGTTCTGGAGCGCGTGGACGTAGTTCTCTCGCGAGAAGCGGAGGACATAGAATGTCTCTTCGCAAGCAAGGGTGACGAGCTCGCCGCTCTCGGACCAGTAAACCTAGAGAAATCAGCATGTCGTCTAACTTCACTTCAACCGATGTTACTCACATTGATAGGATCAACCTCAATCCTCCTAACCAACCCTCCAGTCTGCCAATCAAACAGCCCAATTCCCCCCTGCCCCTTAACACCAAGCAGCACACCCCCCGCAAGCCCCTCAGCCTGGAATCCAACATCCAAGCCTCCAGCCTTCTCCACAAAGTTCTTGTAAATCTTAACGCTCGTAGCCGACTCCCGGATCGCATAATCATTGCTATTATCCTTCGACCCCCACACAAAATCCAGCGCCGATCCGAACGCCTTGTTACGCCACGCCAGCGCCGTGTAGATGATATACTCCCCATCCCCACAAACCGACACGAACCGTCCATTAGGCGAATGAATCAGCGTCTGCGGGTACACCTCACACGTCCCCAGATCCTTAGTCGGCAGCGAAATCGGCTCGTTATCCTTGAGCGACGCATCCCCGCCCTTAATGATCGACGAGACCACCTCGCTATGCCTTGCCCAGATCAACTTCCCCGACCCGTCCATGGAAACCGCAGGCTCCTCGCGGCCCATCTTGATGACCACGGCTCCATCGTCGAAGCCGATTCCCACGCCCTGCTTGCCGCGCTGGTAGCTGACGCACCATGCGCGCTCGAGGCCGTAGTTGAGGGATTGCTCGAGGCGGTAGGTGTTGGCGTGCCAGATCTTGACGGTGCCGTCTTCGGAGCCGGAGACGATCACGGGGAGCTCGGGGTGGTAGCAGGCGAAGGAGACGTTGCTGGTGTGGCCCTCGAGGGTGGCGATCAGGGACTTGGTGGTGTAGTCCCAGATCTTGACGGTCCTGTCATCGGAAGTGGTGAGGAGGTATGGCTTATCCGACTGGGGATAATAATCGACATGGTTAACACCCTTCGTCTCATGTGCCTCCAACGTAAAGTTCGCCGTCGAGCTACCCAAACTCCAAATCTTAACCGTACGATCCAAACACGCCGAAGCAAAGGTATTCGTATCCTTAGGGTTAATCGCCAATCCCATAACATAGTGCGCGTGTCCCTCAAACACCTGCACACACTTCCACCCCTTCTCCCAATCCCACAGCTTGATCGTCATATCATCGGAAGCAGTGAGGACGAAGGGCTGGGTCGGATGCACGACGATGGCGCGGATGTAATCCGGGTGCGCCTCAAACGTCGTGATCTTCTCAGAGGTGTTGTAGTTGTACACGCGCAGCTGGAAGTCGTCGGAGCCGCACACGATCCAGTTCTTGCGCGCGATGAAGCGGCCCGCTCGCACGGGGACGTCGGTCAGCTCGAACGTCTTGACGATCGACTGTGTCTCGTAGGACCAGATGTAGACGTGGCCTGTCGTATATATGTCAGTATACCCTGACCTTGAGGGGTGCGGCGGGGGGGGGATGCTGTACCATTGTAAAGAGTCGTCAGGATCCAGGGCTCTGTAGGGTGAAAATCAATTCCCTTCACCCTCTCGCTCCTCGCGAAGAGTTGTTTCTATAATCACACAATCGTTAGCCATGATTCCCAATTCCCACCTTCACATGCCCCCAGCACCCCCTCCCTCTCTGGCACCACCAACCACCAGCCTGCCCCCAAACCTCCCAGGTCTCCCCATCACAATCCCAACCCATCAGCAAGCAAGAATCACAAACCTTAACGTCCAAACGCATCTTTGCAACTCTCAGCTATCTCAAATCGTCGCCGTCCAAACAACACAACTCTCAACGTGGCTTCCTCGCCAAGTAAACTCGATGCAATCGTGTCGTGTCCTCGCAGCGAATTGCAAGAAGAGAAAGGCCGTATATTCGAATCCGGGGCCCGCGTCGTTTATATGCGCAGAGATGCCCTGGGGGAGTAATGAATTCGTCGGGTTGTGAGAGTGCGGGGGGGACAGGAGAGCTGCGGCGGTCGTCTTTTTGGATTTCGTGGTCTTTGGAGCTCCAGCTGCGTGGGCTGCCGGTCTACACCGCCGTAGGTTGGTTGCGCTAGTACTAATTGGGCGGGGTTGGAAGTTGGTGCCTTAGGTTTGGAAGTGAGGATATAAGAGCACGGGGAACGAGTTGACTGGCTGGAAATTTAGGTAATATTGAGGCTCTGATGGGGATGAAGACAGTGATTAAGCCGCATGATAATTTAAAGCTCGCTGCTTGAGTATGAAGTCCCAAACCAAATCCCCAGTTCTAAATCGGTACATAAATCACGTGCTGCATTACATCAAAGTCACCTGATCCACGACTTGCACCTCTCAAAAAGACGTTGGTTAGGATGTGGAATATTCATATATTCATACAGATATCATATGCCATGCCATTCGCGACAGCGCAAAAACCGCTTCTTCTAAACGTAACAAGAAAAAATATCATGGCTTTATCCCAAAGCCGGGAATCGCAGAAGAAGAAGATGAAAAAAATACAACGCTTATAACCCTTTGCTTTCCCTTTCCTTCCCACCTTCCACTAATTGCGCCAGAGACGCAAGTGTCAGTTCCCATTTAAAAATACCCAGCAATGCAAATGCAACCCTCTATACCGACTCGCCCTGCACACGCTCAACGATCTTGACCAGATCCTCAAACAACGGGTGCGTACGCTCAACATCACACACCTCCTCGACAATCTCCTTCGCATCCTTCGTGCTATCCATCAACCTCGCCAGCTCCTCACTCTCCTTATCATCCGGCACATTCTGGAAGCGGAACGTCATCTCCGCCGCCAGCAGGAGCGCAGAGTACTCCCTCCCCATCTCCGCTAGCTCGGTCGCCGGCCCGATGAAGCGCTCCTTGCGGCTAAGCTTGCGCAGCGGGTCGCGGCCGACGCGCTCGACCGAGTCTTCAAGGTGGGGATTCGAAATGCGCTTGAGGATGCGCTCGACGTATGCATTCTGCTCGTCGGCTTCGATGCCGTGCTTTCCGACGATCAAACTGCTCGTCTCCGCGAGCGCGCGACGCACCTGCTTCACGATGCGGGGATCCTGCATAGCGTCGAACACAGTCTCCTTCTTGTGATAGTACCCGTGGTACGCCGCAGCTGCGTGGCCGGTGTTAACCGTGTACAGCTTGCGCTCTATGAATGGCACGAGGTCATCAACCCACTTGATACCCTTGATATCGGGAGGCGAGTAAGGCGCAAACGGTGTGCGATCCACAACCCATTCCGAGAATTTCTCGAGCTTGACGTCCAACCCGGCATTAGGGTCTTGCGCGGGGACAATGCGGTCAATCGCCGAGTTGGCAAATCTCGCGCGCGTGTTGAGGTCCAGAATGCGGTAGGGCGAGACGCCCTTCTTGATGAATTCCGCGAGGGTGTCTGTGGCGCCAATAGCGTTCTCGCAAGCAATCACTGACAGAGGGCGCAGGCCGGCTGCGCGGCGGTCAATACCCTGTGCGATGACTGGGGCGATGAATTTGAGCACGTTGGGGCCGACCGAGCAGGTTACGACGTCGGCGGTGGTGATTTCCTTGATCAGGGCGGCTTCGTTGAGCCGCGAGTTGATGGCGCGGTAGTTGCGGACTTGGGACCTTTGCTCGCCTTCGGAACCGACTTGGATGACGTCGTATGAGTCCTTTGCGTTGAGCTGGTCGATGATGGCGTCTTGGACGTCTGCGAAGACGACTTCATAGCCGGAGTTGTGTAGGAACTAATGGGTGAGTTAGCATGCTAATTGAGCAGATACAGATTTCAGAGCTACTTACCTCGCCAACAAAGCCTCTCCCGATATTGCCAGCTCCAAAGTGGACCGCCTTCTTTTTGTCGCTCTCCTCCATGTTGTTGATAGTGAGGTTCTCCATTTCTGCGGTTGTTTACGGCGTGTGATAAAAGTGATAATGTTGCGGCGGGGTGCGTATGGTCATTCAATTCCACTCATGCGACAGAGTGGGGTGAGAATAAAAAGAAGAGGTAGTAGTAGTGGTGGTAAAGAATTGCTTTTGTGTATAATCCGGGGAAAAAAGGGGAGAACAGCGGGAGGATCGGGGGGGTAGATATATATGAGGGGGGGACCTGGATGGATGACACAAGTAGTGGTGATGAAGTGGATTTAGGGTGGATGATGGCGAGTGTTTAGTGCGGATTGTAGTGCGAAGTTCCAGAGCGTAGTAGCGGGGTTGGTGGTCGTTGGTGGTTCTTGGTAGGGGAGGAGAATGTGGATCTCTGACGTAGGACTGCGGGATGATGGGTGGTGGTTTGGAGGGGAAGTTGGAAGTCAACGACGACGACTTGTGATTGTAGGGTAAGTTAGGTAAAGTTAGGTAAAGTTAGGTATTGTAGGGTAGTTAATAAAATAACTGTGAATGTTTACAGAAAGGGGCAGAAGAGGACATCTTTATAGTTCCGGCAGAAAGAGGAAGGAAAGGCATTCACTTTTCAGCAGGAAATCAGGCGGGTCCATCTATCGTCAGGTTGCCTGGTTCGTCCCTGCCACAAACTGTCCCATGGGTGCTGATTTGATGTGAATCAAAAAGATACCACGGCTATCCCAGCTTGACTATCCGCCCGATCCTTGAACATATGAACACTGTAGTGTATACTATAGTATGAACATTTGAATAAATACAACGTATAAAAGAGGGACTCCAATCTATCCTGAGTCGGGTGTCGTCCATTCACAATGCATATCCTATCCACTAACCGTCCCCATCAGCTACAGGCAAACACACAAATCAGGCTTAATGCACCCGAGGTACATATGTACGACACTATAGTGTGGGTATGTGCAAAGTATCCTCTAGAAACTGCGTGGTTTTCTGTCCTCGGTCTTCTGTAATCATAATCGTTGTCCGGAGAGTATACAGTAGTACATACAATCCATACCAACTTATCACTATAAATCAAGTACTCTCTATAGATTAACAAACCCGCCTCAATCCTCAAATCCGCAGTCATTCCCCAGTAATCCCTATCGCAGATTGAATCAATCTCAGATTCACACCCAATCTCTTCCATCGCCAGCTTCCATATTACCTACTCTAGAGTACAGTACTCCCCTACATATTCCCCTTCCAGGGTCCTGCGGGTGGAGCTTATCCCAAACCGTCTCACAAATGACGCCGATGGCGCCTGTGCCGTCAGTTCGTTCACCCCATCCCATGTCCGTCCCTTATCCTAACACAACACATCCACCCTACCACCCTAACAACATCCACCCGTAGTACACCTCCCACCACCGCCCAGCCCTGCCACGTTATCCGTTACCATAAGTCGCGCAAACCCATCCTCCCCTCCCAGCGCTTGCCCGCGCTTTCTGCGGCTTTTGCACGATAAAAAATGTAAAGGCGCACAGCACAGTACAGTACCTACCAGCATCCCCATCGTGAAAAAGTGCGGCTTTTTCGCTACACCCATCATGCATGGATCTACTTCCTGTACTTACAGCACAGAACGTGCATTCGGCGAACAACGTAATCCCCCTGACAAAGACCACCGAGGAGATAGCGTTAAGTTAGCTAGGTACAGTACCGCCGCCGACCCCTTCCCGGCGTTGCTTCGCCTTCTCGGCCTTGGCTTGGATGGTGGTCGCCGGTGTGGTAGCCTATGACGACACCTTGCCTCGGGGAGGGGTGGTGGGAGGGGGAGCGGTAGTGGCGTATGTTATGCAGGATGACGCTGATGATGGGAGCACGACAGGAACGATGAGGAAAGCCGGTAGGGCCACGTGATGGAGGGACAACACATTCACATTCACACTGCCATTCACGATAAGGGATATGATCACATTCACATTTCGCGATACTACATCCTAATCTCACAAACCTCCAAACTTCCCCATCGAGCCAAACAAACACGCCTTCGCCCACAAAATCACTCAACCACCTCACATCCACAAAAACCCCGTGATAGCCCCACAGCGAAACGAAGATCACGATAACCAAGGCCCGAATCGTCTTCCTCGTTCAAACACACATCCATCCAATCATCAATCCAGGCCTCACACTATAGCAGAGAGAGTAATTATGGGTCCTGACTCGCCGCCAACACCGCCGACGACGACGAACGCGACTGCTTCCATCCGGCCGTAGAGCAAAGATAAGAGAAATACCTCTTCGGAAATACCTCTCCTCCTCTGTCTCCGAGAGATACGATAATAGCCCCACTACGGAAGTACTGAGGGATAAGGAACGCAGCGCCCCCTTCAAACCCCGTCACAACCCGCTCCTACGCACTAACGACAATCCATCCTAGTCCCCCTCAACTGTCTGAGGGGAATATGATTGGTGGGAGACCAGGCGTTCCATGTGAATATCAGGTACCAATGCATATCCCCACCACCAACCGTTTATTGGCTGGTGAGTTGCCCAGGACAATATGATTCCTAGTAAGGCGTGGAAGGCGTGGAAGAGGCGAGAGGGAACGAGAAGGAAGGAACGATGAAGAGGGCAAGGAAGTTATGTAATCGCAAACTCGGGATTGGTTGTGGGAATCGGGCCGGTGTTCCTATTCTCCGTGTTGTGTTTATCATATCCTCGCTATGAAGGCTGAGGAAAGAGTCATGGTGCGGGTTGGATGAGCCCTAACCCCGTCCTCTATCCTCAGCATCACCCTCATCCAGGAAGAAAAGCATACAAGAGATAGTACAGCTTACTGAAACCAAACACTGTCCTGTGCAAGTAACTGCAGTTGAAGTGCTGTCCCGAGATCTACATCCTACCGAGGCCCACCCCAGTACATACATCCATATATACATCCACACATACATAGTTAGAAACAGTACATATATCATGACAGCGGCTTCACCCGCATTTTCCCCAGATAAAAAGACGGGTCGGTGATGGTTATCAAAAATGCATACTGCATACTGCGTTCAGAGTAGTACAACCCCTCTAATACGATATTCACGTGCCAACTCCCCCCTCCCATCCTCATCCCGACATCCCCCCTTCTCATCCCCGCCTTTCCCCGCGCCCCTTTTCCCCCAGATAACAAAAAACCTCCTACCGCAGCAGCCGCAGCTGCACCTCACCC